>JAYMTA010002127.1:0-17438 GCA_036897625.1 Pelargonium cotyledonis | reverse complement strand
ATCTCATTGGCTTTCTTAAGTTGTGACTCATGTAACCTTATATCAGTCAACTGATATACATTTTACTTTAATAAAAATGTACGAGTAAATGCAAGTTTGTTCATATTGGCTGAAAAATCGGGTCTATTCCACGGACCTCTTATGAGTTAGAGTCAACAATTTATTGGATTTGAATCCATAAAAATCAAAGTTTGCCGTTTTTAGTCACATAAAATAGACACGGCCTCAGACTGAGTTCATATTAAATATTACTTAAAATTTTCTAGTTAAGTCGGACAAATGTGCAATGGTCCGCACATTTTACATGTAAAAGCCAACATACGATCCAAAACCCACAGTCAAAATTGTCACCTCTAATTACGAGTCTTTGTAAAAAAAACAAAAATTAAGCACTAATTAAACTGTCATCATTTTATGTATAAAAAAAGGCGCATAAACTGTATGCAATTGTTTGTTATCTAAAATATTTTTATTTTGGAGCCAAAAAGAAGAAGAGAACAAAAACCATAAACCCTTAAACCCTGAGTCGCCATGGATGCTACTCGAGCAATGCTCAGGTGCTCGCAGGAGGAGCTCGATCTTCACAACTGCGTTACCGAAACGCCTTACGACGAAGAAAAATGCGTTCGCATCTTCGAATCCTTGCGCGAATGCGTCCTCAAGAAGGTAATTTTATTGATTTTCACCGTTTTGAGTTTGTTTTCAATTCCACTCCATGTGTTGCTGTTCTTGATCGATTCGTAGCCCTAAGTGCGTGCAAACAATTGCTTGAAGCAAATTTGATATAATTTACCTGATTTTGGTACAAATTTTGGTGTGAATTCATCTTCGTGGAAAAGTAGAATTTACTTTTGAAGATTATGATTGATTTGTCGATTTATCTCTGTTTTGAATTCTCTGTGAATTGTGATGATGATTGACAACTGTAACTATCTATTTCTAGAATAATAACATTTTTTATACTTAATTTGTGTTTGCTTCTCTGTATATTCTAATTATTGCTTCAGATATTGCTGTGTTCAGGTCATGGTGGTTTGCTTTTGTTTTTTTAGATTGTATTCCATTTCATGTGTTGATGTTCTTGATCGACTGGTAGCTTTAAAGGTGCGTTATCAATTGCTCGGAGCAAATGTGATATCATTAACCTGATTTCCTTACAGGTTTTGTGTGAATTTCTCTTCGTGGAGAAGTAGGATTCATTTCTTTTGAAAGTTATGATGGATTTGTTGATTGATTGTTTCTTGTTACAACGGCAATGATCCAGTTCTAAATAGCAATTTTTACTTCATTTGTGTTTTGCTTCTTTGCAAGTCCCAATTACTATTGCGTTCGGGACCTTGGGTCATGGTGGTTTGCTCTTTTCCTTTTGTATGTTCTTAAAACTATGTATTTTCCTAATTCAAGGTATGTCTTTTGCTTGATGATTCAATATCGAGACGTATAATCTTACCTCAATATCTGGTCAAAGAAAACAAGACCAAAATATGGGGATGTAGATTGTAGCTTGACCTTGTGATATACAAATGTAGAAGTCCTATACTCTGTTTAGAAAATGCTAGTTTTGATTTTTTTGCTGTAATATTTTAACATATTGGTACGGGTTGTTCTTGGATCGCAGCTGAATCCAGCCTTTCCGATTAGTGAGCTTCTACAAATGCCATTACTAAAACCTTATTTGTCTATCTCCTTAATTTGTCGAGTCTTATGTTGGGGAACATGGTGTGGAGTTTTTCATAAGAGTCTCAGGATGCTGCACAAGCATCTTAGCATTGTTTCCTCCATTGTGAGTTGAAATAGAAAACTGTGAACAACTTTTTCTGTAAATGAATTGGACAAAAAGTGATGACTTGCCGTGATGTCCTGCATCAACATTGTCTCATTCATATGTTCCTCATTGCCGCGTAGCACTATTATTGTGTAGGATAGGTTGCACCGGCACTCGGTGCTCCTCATATTCTTAAGATAATAGCAGCTTTGTCTTAGGTTGGAAAGACGGCCATGTAAGGCCTGCTATGCAAAATCAAAATTTCTCTACCATCCTTCAGATATAACACACTTGTAAGGCCTGATATGCAAAGTTAGCTTCTCATGCGAGTAGTAATGATTTTGGACTTCTGATGCAAGTGGATTAGAGCTAGGCATTTTCATTATCAGAACGGTCTGAAATGGATTGCAGTCAATACTCGTCGCTTTTCCATGACCTATGATGTCCTACACAATTCCGGGGTTGTTTAAGACCCTCTTTGGGGTATGTTTTTAGGCGTTAGGTTTTGGTAGAAAATATTTTCACTAGCTCATTGTTCTAGTCAGCTTGAATGTTCTTGTTTTCTTGTTCAGTCAATTTGTTTACGTGTAGTTGTTAATCAGCTTTGGCTCTATGTTCCACATGCAATTAGTGTGAAATAGTTTGTTAACTTTCCTTCATGTGCACATTTCTTACCATTTTCCTGTATGTCAAACTGATTCTTCATTAATCTCGAACACGTTTCTGTCATATTGTTCTCGTCTAACTATATTTCTCTGCCCAGAAAGTGAGGAATAACCCGCCCAAAGATGAGAAACAACAAGAAGCGAAACCAACCGACAAGAAGGCGTGATTGTGCCCATTTAAGTGAGGAATAGCCCACACATTTTTGGTATCAAAATATGATATTTTGTTTTGAATGAGTTTGATCCATACTGGTGCCGTTAAATTATATTGACATTATTTTTTATTGTTGACGTGTGACGATCACATAACACTTAAGTTTGATACATTTAGATAACTTAAGTGCAATGTTGTGTGATTGTCACGACCACAAAATATTTTAAACTTAATTCTGAAAACGTCGTATCATTGGATCGATTTAAAACAAAATAGTATAGTTTGTGTACCAAAATAAAATTATATCGATACTTAAAAAATAGAAATGGAACATCTTTCTTATTGAATTAATCTTTCTTGACTTGAAATTTTGTTGTAAGATCCAACGCAATTGGTAAAAATAAGCCCGCCTGAAACGACGTAGTGGAGCAAAAGTCGAAGCTTTAAATTAAAAGAGTTGACATGGTGGTTATTTATTCTACAAAATAATGAAGTACCACTAATAAATTGAGTAGCATTTATTTATATTAAATATAATTTATTTAAAGAAGACGAATATAGCGGGAACTAATTTATTATGCTTCTCTCTCCCAAGAAAACGGTTTTGTTTCAACGGCCACATGTTTTATTTTCTTCCCATTTTCCTTTGTAACCAAACAAAAACAAACAAGCTGCCACAAAACAACTGACTCGACCATTTCATTTCCAATTTCTTGGAATTTCCGTCTCCTCGTAACCGCCGTCAAAACTCAGATTGTTGCGTTTCTTCAGGTGATTCCTCAATTTTCTATCTGATTTTGTTGTTTTTTTATTTTTATTTTACATCAATTGGCTATGGATTGTTGATTGATCCGATGAAATTGGAGGTTGTGTTCAGACATTTTTTTTTCTGGGTTTGTGAGGATTTAGTGGGAATCAGCTTATTTTTTAATGACCCTTTTGAAAAGTTTGGACAAAGATGAGATTTTTATTTTGGTTTTGTTATGGTTTCATTTAATTTGGATTTTTAATTTGATAATGTCATGAAATCTCTGCAATTTGGTGTTGTCTTAACGTTTTTATTTATTTTAAAAAAAATCCCCAATTTGTCACTGTGATTCTTATGATTTTTTCTCTCTCATTTTGATTTCCAAGGTCGTGTTTAGTTGAATTTTAGGATTATCATAACAAATTATGTCATTGGTTTCAATCTTGTGTAGCTTGTTTGACTATGCTTGTTTTAGATTCTGTTATTTTTCTCAAGTTTGTGTTTAGTTGAATTTTAGGGTTATCTTAACAAATTATGTCGTTTTGGTTGTTACAATCTATGTAGCTATTGATGCTTGTTTCCGGGTCAATTATAATTTTTCTAAATGTTGCGTTTTGTTGAATTTTAGGGCTATTGTAACGACTCTCGAGACACGTTTTGTCGTTGGTTTCAATCTATATACTTGTGGTGACAATTACTTGCCGGAATGGATCAGTTCCGGCACATCGGGGAGATTTTGGGGAGCATGAAGGCTCTCATGGTGATGCAAGACGAAATCCCCATCAATCAACGACAATGCATTTTGTTGCTCGATATCTATTGTATGGCATTCGATTGCATCGCAGAGGGAATCAAAATGAACCTCAAATTGGAAGAGAAGAACATAAAATGGAAGGCTCTAGAACAGCCGTTGAAGGAGATTTATAGAATCTTCCGAGAAGGCGAGGTCTATGTGAAGCACTGTATGGACAACAAGGATTGGTGGGGCAAAGCAGTGATTTATCACCAAAACAAGGACTGTGTCGAGTTTCACATTCACAACTTGTTGTGTTACTTTCCGGCTGTCATTGAGGCCATTGAGACCGCAGGAGAGATCTCGGGACTGAATCAGGACGATATGGAGAAGAAGCGGATAATGCTCAAGAGGAAGTACGATAAAGAATGGAATGATCCTAAGCTTTTCGGGTTTAGGTTTGGGAAAGAGTATTTGGTACCGAAGGAGATTTGTTACCGGCTAGAGAGCTCTTGGAGGGAAGATAGATGGTTACTTCTTGAAGCGCTGAGGGATATGAAGAGTTCAGATTCCATTTCCAAGAACGAGATGAGGCTCGCGGATCTTTTGATTAGGAGAGTGAATTCGAGCCGTTTGGATCAGCAGTCCAAGCTTTTCCCGAGCTCAGTGTTGTTGGGATCAAAGGACTTTACCGTTAGACGAAGGTTGGGAGGTGGGAATCAGTACAAGGAGATTCACTGGTTGGGCGAGCCATTTGCGCTGAGACAGTTTCACGGAGAGATTGAGCCTCTGGCCGGTGAAATCTCCATGCTTTTATCACTATCGCATCCCAATATTTTGCAGTATCTTTGCGGGTTCCACGACGAGGACAAGAAAGAGTTTTATCTTGTGATGGAGTTGATGAACAAAGATATATATACTCACATGAAAGAGCATTGCGGCGCGAGGAGGCTACTTTTGTTTGCTATACCCGTTGTCGTTGATCTATTGTTGCAGATTGCGCGAGGTATGGAGTATTTACACGCTCGGAACATTTTTCACGGAGACTTGAATCCGTCCACTGTGCTGCTGAAACCGAGGTACTTGACAGAAGGCTACTTCTACGCAAAAGTCACCGGTTTCAGCCTCCCCGGGATCAAGTCTTGTGTATCCACTCCGAGTTCTGCTGAAGACAACACTTCCACGAACATCTGGCTCGCGCCAGAGGTTCTTGCGGAGCAAGAACAGAAGGGAAGCACGAAGAGCAGTGTCAAGTACTTGGAGAAGGCTGATGTTTACAGTTTTGGGATGCTCGCGTTTGATCTTCTAACGGGGAAAATCCCGTTCGAAGACGGGTATCTTCCAGGTGACAAATCGAGCAAAAACATAAGAGCCGGAGGGAGGCCTTTGTTCCCATTCACTACACCTAAATACCTTGTGAACTTGACGAAAAGATGCTGGCACTCTGATCCGTCTCAGCGCCCAACTTTCTCCTCAATTTGCAGGATTTTACGCTACACGAAGAGGTTTTTAGTAATGAATCCAGTTTCAGATGAGGGTCAGCCTCAGCTGAATACGCCCTCAGTTGAGTACCTTGATATAGAGGCGGCGTTTTTGAAGAAATTTTCCTCCTATGATCTGATATCAGTGTCACATATCCCGTTTCAGATGTTTTCCTATAGAATCTTGGAGAAACCCCGAGTTTTTTCAAACAAGAAGGTATTGGAAACAGCGAGCGATGGGGTTTCAAATGAAATGGATGATCAGATCCTTCAGGCTAGCGACTTGAGGTCAGTTTGTTCTGAAATACCCGAAAGAAGAGTGTTCGCTGGAGGCGACACAAGGTCAGTTTGTTCTGAAGCACCGGATAACAATTTTATATCACTAATCAAGGTTTCGGATACGACGAGCAAGGAAAAAACAGGTTAGTATGTTTGGATTACCTTATAATCTGATCAAATTAGATTGTAATTTGTTGTTGGATTTGATTTTGAAGTTTAGTGTTTAGTAAATAAAAAAAACTTATTATAATGTGCTTATAACTTATAAGTAGATTTTACAAATAAGTTATGACGGGTCGGACCCTAGTATGCACATCGGACCACTTTTGTCTGCTCAAGACTGGTCTATTAGATGCCCGACCGCAGCTCATTTTGCACGGTCAAGCCTGCTCGGGTTCGAGCCTAAACAAGTGAGCAAAATATGTCTACATGTTTGTAGGATCACTGTTTATAGGCACTCGTATTTTGGTAACTATTTGTCCGTTTTATCTGTACTCCCTGAGTTATTAAACACGTTAGTACTGACGAAAAGTTGCCCGATCAAAACATGTGTGTTTTTTACCCAGCCCGTTCAGGCCATGACCCTCATTTGCTGATTATAATGTTGAGAAATTGTTTGACCAAGTAATTGTCTTTATTGCCCTTGTGAGTTGTGATAGTAAACATCTTCTCTACAATTAACTTGTTATTTCGAAATCTAACCATAATTTATAACTTACATAGCTTCGTTTAAGAATCAGGGTCGTGTTATTCACATGCATTAAGAAATTATGTAAAATGACGTAACTTCCACATGGCGCATTTTTGTGCTTTTCTTCTGAAAAGATGTTTATTCAGTATTATATACTGTTGCTGTTATAACATTGTTTCTGATGCGAAGAATCATTTCCAGGATCGAAAAATTCGAAGATAGATTGTCCCGAGCAAACCTTATCAGGAGTCAACGTAGCAACGGATAAAGCGATGCCAAGTCCGAGGTATCAGGACAACAAAGTTACCGTTCTTCCTGAAATTCCTGAAACTAACATTTCCTCGCCACGAGGCACGAAGTCTAGCACTGCTTTTGATCCCGCAGAGAAAAAGCCATTATCCCCGAAAAAGAAAGAGAAGGACTCGACAAGTACTTCTTCATCTTCTTTGTCAAAGAAGAAGAAGAGTCCGAGTGATTTGCTCTCAAGGTCAAGTAGCGATACAGTTACGAGGCTGGCTTACTCGGAACCTTCTAGAAAGAAGAGCCTTCCAATATCGTCTTCTTTCGATTCTTTGGACAAGAAAGGGTTCAAGGTTAGGAATGTCCGGCCGGAGCCGAAAAGCAAGAGGATGTTGTCTTTGAAGATTATCAATAACGTGAAGGGCAGGCAAGGCTCAGGTCAGTTTGCTATACCTTGCTTCTTGATTCCTAGCTAATTCTGTCCCGAATATGCGATAATTTTTCTCTTTTCACTCTTAGTTAGAGCTAGCGATTCATGCTAACATTTTGTGTTCGTGTTGTGTTAGAGGTTAGATGTGTTAAATGGGTAAACACAAACACAAAATAAACGTTTTTGAACTTGCACATTTTGTTCTAGTCATGTTGGAGAACTCAACACGTTTAGTAATATTGTCATGCTCACATTGGACTTCTAAAACAAGCATGAACGATTAATTAGTTCTGTTGTGACACGACCAACATGCACACTAAGGGTTTAGTTATCCATTAAACATAACAACGTAGCAAACGTTGTCAGTCATGACGTGCCAAACTTGTTAGTTTCATCATACAAAATGTGTGGGGTCATGTTTGTGTCCATGGTGTCGTGTTTTATCAACAATACACATTTAGTTTCGTGTGAAGCGAGTCGTGTTCGTGTTCAACAGTTCAACACGATCATTAAATGTGTCGGGTCCATGCAACACAATCAACCTTTAGCATAACACGATGTGTCAGAATCGTAAACTTGACCCCAACTTGAAACTCGAAACCCATGCCTCTCCCGGGTCGAGTTCAAGGTTACTCTTTTTTAACCCGAAACATGAATTGTCAGCTCTATTTTCATAGTACTTGATAAACTAAAGCGTGTTACTTGGTTAAGCAGAGACATCAAAATCATCATCATGGAATCCATGTGGACGAAGTGTAAAGATGGGAAGAGAGACCAAGTTGAGCTCAGTTGCTACTCCTAAGAAACGACCAGTTTCTGGTTCTGCAGATGCAGATTCATAATAACTTGTACGGAAATAATTTCCTGGTTTTCAAGGTTATATTATAATTAATATGTTTTTTAGCTTAAGGTTTTGTATTTGTTCGTCATCAAATCACTTCAGCTAATTTTGGGTACATACCTTTTTTTGTATTTTTAAAAATCAAATAGTGTTTTAGCAATTATATTTCCATTTTGTAGTTTTTTTTTTTTTTATATTTATTCTTGAGTGGATTTACATTAAATCTACGATGAATGAAAAAGGTTTTATAATGTTGTCAAAATCGACACAAAGTTATTCGTGTTTGGTACTTTGGTTTATGCCAATAAGAAATATATTGTTACTAAGCCTGTGAGGAACTTTAATCGATTGTGACTAAGCCTGTGAGGAACTTTAATTGATTGTGAGTAAGTCTCGAATGAGATTAGTTTAGGTGTGGTAAAACGGGTTAAAGGTGTCAAACCGCCAATGGTGCGGGTCCTCTCAGGATACCCATGGTTAAATACCTAAAAAAAAAAAGTGATCTAGTGCAGCAATTTTAACTAAAAAGGCATATTATTGCTCGATATTATAGCTGGTAATTTAGACCCGAACCTGCGGGTACCTTACCCTAACCCAACTCGAAGTTGGTCAGATCGAGTTCATGATGTAAAATTTCAGGCCAAAAACACACGAATTTCTGTGTATTTTATGCCTAAAACCTGACTCCAACCTGACCTAACCTAACCAAACCCGATCAACCTGAAACCCCTTTAGGACCTGGTTAGAGTTCAACGACCCGAACTCGAACTGACCCTAAATTTACCAGCTCTCGCGTTTTCGACCATAGTAAGTTAAGATGATAAAAAATAAAATAAACACCAAATGTTTTCAAGTTTTCAACCAATTGTAGCCTAACATGAACAAAAGAAGCGATCGAGATTTCAACCATAGCAAAATATTATGAGAACTAGCAATGTGGACTCACCTAACTTGCACTTTTGAGGGTTGAAGTTGCATCAAATAGATCAAATTGAATTTTGAATCGGGTCTGTCCTTGAGAAATTGCAGATCGAGTCATGCAAATCTACACTCACCCGGCATTTTCTATGTAAAACACGCAACCCACACACCTTGAAACATGTAACATTGAATTTGCTTTTAGTAAAGCTACTGCACTGTTGTTTAAACTTTAAACTAATGAGATTGAGCGAAGACAACAATTTCTAAAAGTGCACAAGGTACAGGACACCAGAACAAAGAGCTTCCAAAAAATTACCATATACATAAAATTGCACGGAAATTTACAAAAAAAGATTTAACTTTGTACCATGCAAACATTAATATTTAGCTACAACAGACTACGGAACATGTTTTGTAATTGGGGATCGCGACGTACCTTCTGAGTTCCAATCAATTCCGAAATCCAAACACGAGTCCTCTGCACATCCCAATATATTTCACGAGGAACTGCAGAAATAGCACACATATCCCGAGCCATATATTGTCAAGCTCAAGGGTCTATAGTGCCCCGCCGTTCCTAAGGGGAAAATAAAGTTTTATCTCAAATCTATAAGCCCTGAACTTCAAATTAAATCATATTCATAGCAGCATGTATAGGGTACACTCCACCAATCACATCTTGTTCCTGGTTTGAGCCTGTATTTTACACAGGCATCTCGATAACTGAGCTTTAGGATCCAAACATCTTTACAGTAACATGATATGCCTATAGGTTTTCCCATATCTTCCCAGAAACTAAGTACTCGAACATAACGATATGCCTCCAACATAAATAAAAAAATTACCTTAAACCATCTCCAAAATTTTTATGGACCCAGTTGAATTGGCAGCAACAACCATTTTTGATTTTTCTCTCCAGCAGACACTTGAGACGAACTGCCCATTGTCGTCTTCGGTCTCTTTCCCAGATATAGGATCAATGGATCCAAATTTGTGGGAAGTGATTGGCATAGGCAGAGATCTATGATAAGCATACACCTGAGGAGGATAAAGAGCACAATATGTTATTCAAGTAAAATAAGATTATTCTAATTTTAATACCAAAAAAGAAATATAATTTTTATATGTAAACATGAGGGTGATATAAATATGTACCTCATTTGTTTCTGAACCACAAGTTATATAACCGTCAGCAACTGATAGACCTACAAAGTTCTGAGAAAGAAGTAGATGGTGTTAACAGCCTCAAGTGAAAGTAAATAATTGATCAGATACTATGTAATCAGAACACACACATGGACTCCGAGAAAACCAACCTTCTCATTAGTATGCCCCCCGAGGGTTAGGCTGCAAGCATCAGAAGATGGACCGGTCGGGCTAGTTTTGTTGAGATCCCAAATCTTCAATGTGTTGTCAGTGGATGCAGAAACAATAGTTTCAGAGTCCAAGAATTTCACATAGCTTACAGTTCTTTCGTGGCCAGTCAGTACACACCAGGGAGTTCTAACATTACGAAGATCATAACAATACGTTCTGTAATCTGCGGACCCAAAGGCCAGCAAATTTGAGGAGTGAGGAGAGAACTGAACACAGCAAATATTGGCAATGTTTGTGATTGTGCCTAAACAGTTTTTCTGCATAAAAATAAAATATATTACATCAGCTTATTAACTAGCATTGATGAGAAAGCTTTAGCCTGTGCAAGACTGAATAAAGATCCCATATATGGATGACGCTAAGGTAGCTTCTGAATCATATTGTTTGTTCAGAAATGGGAATGAGATTTTCATCATTCTTCGTGATTATATTGACTTGTTGGTCCTGTGAATGACGATGATTGCTGATTCTCATTCCCATTCCAAAAATAATCAAATTATACAAACGCTACCTAACAAGTGACCACCATCTTGGTTCTCTACACTGCACACTACATCCAAAGAAGAGTTTTTGCTCGTTAACCTAACCAAATTTTTAGTAAGAGCCATATGCATTTTTTTTCTTCTTGTTTCGGAACTAACATTTCTTGATAAATGATCATGAAATTCACATTTTTAATCATGTGCTCGATACGAACACAAATAATGAGTGACAATAATTTTACTCCTATTATATATTTAGGGTCTAAAAGGGAAAAGAAAAATGAAAAAGAGAAGTTATATTTTCCCAAGTAGCTCATCTTTTACGTACCAAATTCTGTGACTTAGTACACAAAGCAGTAGGGAAAGAGAACATGCCTCATTGATGTTCCACAGTTTCACAGCACAATCATCACTTCCGCTGGCAAATTTTGTGGGATCTATTTTAGAGAAGTTAACGGACCATGCCCTTTTTTGGTGCTCAATGTACTGAGAAAACGCTTGACCAGTACTTGCATCCCATAACTGATATCCACAGAAAATGATGTCATAAGCAATATAGGGAAAATTAATGAAAACTAGGAGCAAGATTCAAAAATAAAATGGGTTTGCAACTCATACGCACCTTAACAATACCGTCATAGTCAGTTGAAGCCAGATAGTTCCTGATGTAGCTGTTCCAGGAAACACAACTGAGCCTTGATTTATTTGACATCTCAATTGCTGGATAATGGATATCAACAGAATCATTTAAGAGAGCATTGAACTCAAATATCTTTATTTTCTTTGATACCCCCGCAGCAGCAAAATAGTCCTTGTCCCGGTCAAAACTCAGAGAGCAAATTACATTAGCAGAACTGTTGAAATCACCATTTCTGAGGATCCCCCTTACTTCAAACGTACTATACCGAGCATACTTGCACACCCCATCAAAGAAGGTTCCTAGGGGATCAGTGTGATGTCTTGCTTCATTTTGTGTTGGATACCAGCTCTCACTATTTCTAAGTAAATCCCTATCTGGGCGTGTCCTGGCATCACTCCCACGAAGCTGAATTCTGGGTCTCATGGAGAAGTAAGCTCTTTCAAGATGATTGATATCCCTCATCAACCTTGAATCATTTGTATTCTGAACATGGGATAATGCAAATGGCAACTCTGAACTTGATGGTTCTTCATGTAACAACCTATTTTCCCTTGTACCAAAAGAGTCGTTTCGCAAGGACGAATGAAACGAGGGGCATATTACCATGCGCCTTTTTTCAACCTCTTCAATATCTGCTTCTAAACACCCAAGGTCTTTGGACAACTTTAAGGCACGCTTTTGTTTTTGTTCCTGCAATGCAGTGAGGAAATGCAATAACAGCTCTGATTCAGCTTCAGCCTGGTCGAAAGATGGTGATAAATCCTCCGTACAGACCTCTTGTAATCCACTAATAACTTCAGATTGTAGAACTTCCCTGATAAACAATAGCAATCATATCATCAAACAGCAGGTTGACGCCCAAAATATATAACACTTGGATGGAATAGGAAACATATATCAGGTCATTTTTATGTTAGTTTGGATTTGTAATCATCAACAGAACAGGTGAAGGAGTGCCCCTTAATTGGAAACAAGGAAAGAAAAAGTATAGGCGTCTAAAGCTTATAATTCATTGATCCACACGTGAGGGTGCTTTGCAATGTGGCACATTTTCAATTGTCCTATCCAAAAGAAATAAAGTTTACTGGACCTCAGAATGCACTGTAGACTTAAGTCCTATATTACCTCGTCATGGGGCGTGATGAGGGTTCGGGGTGTAGTAGCCAAAGACAAAACCCGGCTTCCCTGGGATTTTCTGATAAAAAGTTAGGAGGAAGAATCCTATTACGCAGATCCAACATTGCTGCAGCATGTTGCTTTTCAGAGACAAAATGACCAAGCAACTGCAAGCACAAGCCAAACTAGTACGTTGAAGTTAAAAGATATTTATTCAACTTAGATATGAAATAAATAAATAAACTCATGCAGAAAGAGTGTTTAACTGGGTGCTAAGGCATAAACGACCTGCAAGGATGCTTTTAAAATAAAATTTCAAGTGCAGCATTGATTTCAGTGATCGAACCACTTCTTTGATCTAATATTTTAGTCGCATTCTTTAAGTGAAGAATTTGCATCTGAAAATTTTCTTTAAAGGACAATAAAATTCTTTCTTCTGCCTGCAGTCCAACAAAATTCTAACTCACAGCTCAAAATTAATTTTCAGGTATTGATGGCTACCTCAAATCATGACCAAATACCACAAAGATAAATTAATTATTACAAAATAAAACAAAAATAAAAGTAGCCTAGAGAGCATAATTTGGAAATGAAGAGATCTGCTAAGTTGCACGTCAACATTGATACTGGTATAGAAGAATAAAAGTTCAACAGCTTCTCCTATAAAATAGGTATATCCTATAATTTTGGAGGATTTTCTATCACATTCAGCAGGTACGATGATTTATTATGACATAAATTCCATATTAAAATTCTCTGTTTCTTTTAAAACCAAAAACTACATTCACAACATGAAATCCGTGATTCACATCAGAAAAACTGAAATAGAACTATTAAACTAATTTCCCACCTCGAAAAGAAGAACACCCAAGGAGTAAATATTTGATGACATAGTGCAGCCCCTCCCGCTAAGCTCCTCCGGACTTCTATACCACTTCTCTTCCAATTGATAGCTTACATAAGTCAACTGCTGTTGAGCTGAATGTAACATATGAGCATTTCTTGGCTTGCGCTGGACTCCATATTCCACAACTCGATTATGCTCACTGAACTCATTTAGAGAATCTTGAGGATCAGGGGTTTTGATGTTGCTATCATTATAAGTTCCCAGTTTTAAGCCAGATCTTGAAGAAAACAGAGGCCAGCGCCTACCAAAGTTTGTACCCTCGCTGAACCTTGGCTTCTTGTCACAAAAATCAACTGACCGGGAAACTTCCAGCTCTACCGGTCTTTTCCTAATTATACTACTTTCTGTATGAGATGTATCTTGATCCATGACATTCTCTACCATTTCTTTCTGGGTAGGTGACCCTACGTACTTAACCTGATTCGATGGCAACAACTTGAAACATGATGGTTGGATGTCAGGTAAGGCAATCCCTTGAGAGTGAGAACGATCCACTAGATCCAAAACCTGCCTAAATATATACAAAGTCTCCATCTTATTCACTTTACGGCTGCCAATTTTCAGCCATTCTCTCAAAGTGACACCATCATGATCGGAAGCACGAGGCCTAGGCCCAGCAATACCATGCAAAGAAGGAATGGCAGTTTTGGTACATACATTTGGTGGGACGCTAGAAGCTACCAAAGTATCCTCAGCGGCCTTTATGTTATTTTGCCCCCTTGGTTCAGCATGATAAACTTCATGAGGTGGGCCTCTACATATGACCCCCTTTCCCTTCAGTGTATTTTTAACAAAGAACTCAGAAAATCCCGATTTAGACAAAATCTTCGTCCTGATGCCTCCATGAGAAAACACATTGGCAGCAACCTCCTTATTTTCTGTATTCGCCAACTGCTGCGTGGTTTTGTTGTGATCATCATTGGGTAAGTTTTGACCCAAGAAGTCAGCGAAAGACATGTCGCCTGTGTCTCCCACGACAGTCGTCATGGCCTGGCTGCTGCCTCTGAATGCAGGTGTGACTCGTGAACTCCCACTTCCTGATCCGCCCCCTAGCTGAGAAACATGTTGCCACTGATTTTGCCGTGTCTGCATCTTATCTTTATTATTTGAGGTACCAACTATTGCTAAATTAGCGCCATTGTAGTTTCTAACAGTTAACTCCTGGACCATGACCTCCGGACCATCCATATGTTGATGACTAGTGGAAGGAGGTTCCGCTGCATCTGCACTTACCCACCTATTTATATTCTTGCCATCTAGAATATCTATAAACTGCCCGTTCCTGGAAATGTCACCCTCATTGGGAGTAAGCATTTCTTGTGACTCTAACATGTTGCAGCCTCCAGGTCTCATAGAAAACTCTATCTCAGCTGCATCACCCAGTTCATCCATATTGTGCAAACAAACTTCATTCAATCAAATGTTTGAATTCATATAGCTGAGATAAGGAACAGTATCAGAATCCACACAAACCATTAACATATCTATCAACCAAACACCGCAAATCTATAACAAGAACTTCATGTGCAAAATGGGCATAATCAAGTTACTCATCTAAAAAAAATCAGATTTCAACTGTATACTACAAGCAATACCAAACAGCAACACAAAATCAACCACAAGACCTAACCTCATAAGCATTTGCAATAACAAAATCAAACAGAACTAAAATAAATAAACTGAAAATGGATAATTTCCTATCTTAGATAGCTACTAATCCAATTCTTTTGCAAATAAATTGTATGGAAAAAAAAGTCAATAAATTATAAATTAAATCAGTTCTAGGTTCTTACCTCACAAACCACCGAACCGAACACCAATCAACAAAAGCTGAACAAAAACATCATTTTTTTTTTACTGAAATGGAGTTCAGCACTGCACTTCAGCAAAACCTACAGCATCGTCAAAAATACATAAAAACCAAAATATCTCAGACTGCTCTTTTCTTCAAAACAATCACACCAATTTTCTCGGCAGCCAAACAGCGTCAGAATCAAAGTTAACTGAATCGAGAAGATGTGACGTTACCGATGATGGAACACCGACCGCGACAGCACGGAGTCAAATTAGGTCTCGAAAGTACCAAATTGAGAAGGGGAAATTGGGAGAAAATCTTCGAAGCTTGAAAATGAAAACCCTAAATGCATTGAACTGAACAAGGAAAGCTGAACTTGCCTGAAATGGCAAAAATATCTTGTCCGGTTTAGACTTTCAAAGCCGGTTATTTTTTGCGCGAAGAAGGTAAAATTTATTAATTTCTTTATTTAAGCCTCTCTTCTTTTTTTTCTTTTGTCACTGAAATTAAAGTTGATAAATCATAAAACCCTTTCATAAATACTATTAGTATAACTTTTTGTATGTTTTTTTTTTATCAGATCTACAAAACAAAAATTGAAACTCAAACCCTTTTCAAAAAATAATAACTATCGAAACTCAAACCTATAAAGCTGACAATTAGGAAGTAATGGATCACTTCTCATTGCAATGTTTGAAGGGTATTCATGAGATTTGTACCTTATCCAATGCCCGGGGTCAACACCCAAAATGATATAACTCCAACGCCTGAAAGCGAATCTCACATCACTAACAATCAACCAAACAATGAGAATGATTATAAATACCTATTTCTTGATAAGAGAAAAGAAAAACACTTTAAAAAAATCATATAAATTGTAGATAACTCGTATATTTGTATAATTTTAATAATTGCTTTCAAAATTTCATTTTGAATTTACTCAAAACTATATAAAATATATATATATCTTATGAGAATAATATATCTCGGCTCATTATCTTTTTGGCTTAACTTAAGCCAAGTCAATGAGGCATTGTCACCTCATTAAAATCACTTATACCCATCTAAGTGAATTGGTGGGAGCGGAGTGACCCCCCGGATCCAAGTTATTTTAATGAGGTGTCAACCCCTTATTAGTAACTTAGTCTAAGCTAAAAACTAATTGACTTACATTCATCAATCTCTATATCTTATTTTCTAAAATTTGAAAATTTAAGAAATCACATACATTTGATAGTAATTAATTTTTAATAATATCATTAGTTACACGACTTTAAATGGCTAAAATTAAAGAGAAATGCTAAATGTCTTAAATTTTTGTACAAAATGACGTGATAAACCACGTGGTAACTATTTATTTCGTATTTTTGTAGTTAAAAATTAATTTTAACGAATAACAACCTGACGCATATGATACCACCACTCTCCTATAAATTTCTAGCGCGGAGCGTTCGATTTATTAGACCCATTGTACACGTGGCGTTAGCATTGCTCAAAACTAAATAGTAAATTATAGAATTATTGTTCCAAAAAAAAAATCATCACATGTGACACGTCGACTAACAGGACGGGTCCACCGTCTTATCACGTGGCGGGAGTCCATCCCTTCTCATCCAATGGCTATTACGATGCCACATCATCGACATGTGGATCCACAAAACAGCGAAACCTCTAGAAGATAGACAATGACTGGATAAGGATGCGACAAGTGGAAAATTAGTGTCACGTCATCTTCTGGAGGGAGCAACTTTGGTGGATCTGAAACTGAATGGGCCGGACCATCCAATCATTTAACAACCGCAAATTTGTGTTCAAAATTTATCGAGTTTATTAAAATAAAAATTGTTTTTATATTTTCATTTTGGAATAACCATTTTTTTATCCAAACTTTTATTTCTTCCAATATAGTATCCATACTTTTATTTCACACTTAATTTGGCACCCACCATCAAATTCCGTCAATTTCACCGTTATTTAGTGACGTGGCATGCTGAGGTGGACAATTTTGCCTATGTGGCATCCAAGTGAGAAATTAATATTTTTGAATTATTTATGTTATGTAAATTTTAATTAACAAAAAAAAAAGACTCTATATATATATATATATAAAGAGAGAGATGTTTTGGCAACTGTTCTAAACATATTCATTGTCTATATTCCCTTTCAAATATAA
>JAYMTA010002126.1:0-17443 GCA_036897625.1 Pelargonium cotyledonis | reverse complement strand
TAAATAATAAAAATAAATACGATCAAGAATATGATAATTGATTATTTATTTTCAAACTAAAATATATTTCCAAACTACGAATTTTTTTAAGGAAATTTCCACAATTGTTAAAATAACTACTTATCTAAAATCTGAAACAGTAAAGAAGAGGAGTATGTTTCCTATTTCTTCTAACCCACTTGCGTTTTGCGTTAGGTTTCCTCCTTCCTTTTTATCCTTTTCTTTTTTTCAGCTGCCACTTGCATATTTCTGCGTTTTGTGGCGTATCCGTATTGAAAACGTACAGAATACCGGTGCGGTAGGGCAAAATCACGTATTGGTGCAACATAGGTCTCATGTACTGTACCGCATTCTTATATCTAAGAGATGGAAGGCAACCATATTAACATGATCAATGAGGGAGGTTAGAGTAAGTTTTGCAATTAAGGGAGGTCCACCAAACTTTTCCGAAGTCAAAAGGAGGTGATGATAGTTAAAGGATATTCAAATCTATCCAAAAGCTTGGGCATTACATCAGAATATAGATGTGAATAGAATAGATTGGCCAAAATATTTGAATACCAATAAATGCCAATGGAGAAGTTACTAAAGTACATAATTTAACATCAAATGCAGTGACTACCATTATCACACGGGGCTGATAAAAAAGAACACGGAGAAGCAAGCTTGATTATCCAAAGTTCAATGCAGGGAGAACAGAATGAGAATAACTTCTCACACAATCAAATGCAGCCACCAAAATAATAGAACAGAATCACATGAAAGGTGGAGTGTAATGTTGGAGTCCACTCGAACCTTAGAAAAATAGAGAATGGTGGTTGATAGCAATGGAGAGACAAATGAAACATTTTATAGAGGTCTGAGTGTAGAAATGGAAACATTTGGAAGATGAGATAAGGATAGTCATGAGAAGAGGCATGAGACATTGTTGAAGTGGATCTATTAAGGATGCTAGAGCATCAATGTCATCTCCTAGCACTAAGTTTTACTCCGCCCGTGTTTGTTAGAACATCAAAATCAGATATAATATCCGGCAGAAAACACCAATGAGCACAAATTTTAACAACCAAAAATGAGTCCAATATCCAATTGCACAAGACTACAAAAATAAGTAAACAAATTACGACTCCATTTTCAATCATCCAAATGATCTGCACTACACTAATTCAAAAATCGACAAGTATTACGCTAGCAAACAGCAAATGCATTAGCATTGCAAAATTCAAAAACATCACTGATTCAACAGTGATGAACGAAGAATTCAATGAAAGAGAGGTGCAGTGCAGGACACTTACTTGAGGAACAGCCATAGTATGATGAAAAACAGGAGGAAACCGATGAAGAACTTCGCCGACGAAAGTGACATTTCCGGCAGCACCAATCGCGAAGACGGAGAAGAGTGTGTGATGTGCGTTGGTCACACCATGGATAAGAGAAAAATGAGGGGGGGAGATGGAGATGGAGATGGAGATGGAGGAGCAAGTGACCAATGAGAGGTTCACACTTTGAGTTAGTGGAAGGTGATGAAGTGAGTGAGGTGAAGGTTGATGAAAGTACAAGTTGCTTAATTGTTGGTTGTTTATGTGATGGGCATCAATTATAAGATCCATTCTTTTTCTACCAGATGTTACTTGCATTAGAGCTTAGCCATCTTCTCTAGCTCTACCAACAACTGGCCATTTCAGTGCCACCTCAAAAACAAAGGATCACCTCAAGAAACAAGTCACATTCCCTGTCATAATAATGCAAGGAACATATATATATATATATAATTAATATGCTACTTAACTTATTATAATTAGATAAACTAAGATTCATCACCAACCTAACTAACTAACTAGCTATCAATAAAACAGTTTTTTTTTTTTTGTTTGCTAAAACACTTGTATATGTTTCATGAAGATGTAATGATTGGTTTGTTTAAATTGTGCAATCATGGGAATGAAATTCTTAATAATTTTGCAAAATATATTTTATTATTAAAATTTTTATTTTCAATGTCTTATTTCGTCGCATACATAGATTACAATGACATGAAACAAAGTATATGTAACTACACCAGTATATCTAACAGTTCGTGTTGTAGCACACACACAACACAAAATTTGCGTATTTTTTACTACATGCATTTTGCAATTCTGTTGTATTTGTGTTGGAAAAATTAGCAGCTCAATATATGTAATAGTCGAGTCGTGTTCGTATTGAGTCATACAACTTACAAATAACTTTCAGCACAACACGTACGCACAAATAAGTAGATGTACTGTAATGTCAAAGAGGTGGTGGGTGGGAGGATAGGTAAGATATGAATTGCATGATCAAATTGGTAAAATACTCATGAACAATGTGGTCGATGAGATGGGTACCCATGGAGACTGAAGAGAAGGTGCAGGCCAACCTTGATGCCCATATAATAATATTTTTTGCAAGTGTTGGTGTGAAAGTGGAAAGAAATGGTGGGCAGAGGAGAGGAGGAAAAATGGTAAACATACAAATTATTGGATATTATGAGATTATTAATATATAATCTCTGAAGTTGTTTGACCATGGTGGGCAGTGGAGAGGAGGAGAAGCTGAAAAAAAAATATATATGATAAACATACAAATTATTGGATATTATGAAATTATTAGTATATAATCTCTGTAATTAGTTGACCTCTCCTCTCATCTCAGCCTCACGCATTGATGATGATGATGAGCTTTCAGCAAGTGGAAAGTAGTAGGAGAAAGACTTGTTTTTAGCTAGTTACTTCTCCAACTTGTCTTCCTTGGGATTCAATTTTCTTGGATGAGACAATTCTAGAGAACATTTTGCCACACCATTTTCTTAGTTCCCAAACACGTATGTATATATGCATTTATATATATATTCACATGTGGACTCGTTATTGCTTGAAACGTTAGCCTTGGAATTAATACCCTAACTTTATTATGTCAATCACATATTCACACCCACCAAAAAGAATTATACTATACTTGCAACTTTATATATAAATATACATGATAATCCAAGTCAGATGGATCCACCATTCTTGTTGCAGAGTTAATTGTGCATGGGATTCAATTTCAATGTCAAGAAATTACATTTGAAATGTAAAATGATATTACAATCACATAATAAACAAAAACTAGTTCTTTTTCCCTCCTAAGAAATCACATTAAGCTCAATGTAAGGAACTCAGAAAAAATTCTCTAGTTTACGCATTAGTATCTTAAACCCTTGGCGACTTCAAAAAAATGAGCAACATTTTCCTCCGGCGTACCCACTACGATTCCATGTCCAAGATTCAATATATGTTTGCCTCTACCTGCTTTCTTCACTGTGTCATTTATCCGATCTGTGATGAACTCTTTCGAGCCAAAGAGAACGCCGGGATCCACGTTACCCTGGACGGCCACATCAGCGCCCAGTCGCCTCCTACCTTCGGCCATGTCAACTGTCCAATCTAAGCTAACTACGTCCACACCCGTCAATGCCAACCTCTCAAGCAAGCCGCCAGATCCGCTTGCATAAAGTATTAAAGGGAGGTTTGGGTGTGTTTTTTTCACGGTGTCTACTATCTGCCTCAAGTATGGAAGACTGAACTCTTCAAAATCAACAGGGCTAAGCTCTGTGGCCCATGAATCGAAGATCTGAACTGCCTGAGCTCCATTATCAGCTTGGTATTGAACATACTTTGCCATAGAAGTTGTGAACTTCTGGAGTAATGCATGGAGAACCTGTGAAAAGAAGTGGAAGTGTATTAAACTTTGGCATTAGCATATCCTTAGCATTCATCAGAAACACACCAGTAAACTGTAAAAGCTAATTATTAAGTAATCATTATCCAAAGAACACAAGATGTATAACGTTTTGTTACAACAAAAGTAATGACTAGCAAGTTGCAGCCAACCTCAGATGAACAAAAAAGCTACCGGCGTGCAGACATTTCATATTTTTCTACCAGAAGATATAGTTCTATTACCTTGGGTTGTGAGAAAGCTAATTTCTTTATTTTTGAGAAGTGCTTTGAAGAACCGCCTTCAACACAATAGGATGCCAAGGTGAAAGGAGCCCCTACAAAACCTAGCACTGCTGCTTTATTATCAACCTGGAGAAGTACATATTCATTAGCACATATCAGAATTTATAATGGAGGATAGATCAGAACATTTTCTTCGCACAAGAAATAAAAAAAAAAACTGCATTAAGAAATAACTTCAGCATCTGCAAAAATAGTACTCATTCCTTCACAAAATGAGTGTCTTGTTTCCATTTTCAGAAAAACTGAGAAGCAGTTAGTTATTGTTGAACATTTCCTCCAATATCCCCATGGGATGTTGTAACAAACTCAAGGGATACTAACTAGCTTAGTATAGAGATACTATTGGTAATTCATGAATAACTACTTTCTTAAAAATGAAAAAGGACATTCATTTTACGACAAAAATGCAAAAGAAACTAGACACTCATTTTGGGAAGGAGGGAGTATTATCATATCTGCAGTATTCTTCTGAATAGAGAGAAACACCATAAAGCAAAAGATTATATGAAATCTACAAGTCTGACACATTATCAACTCTATCTTCCTTCACAAACGCAGTCATAAGGAAATAAATAGAAAAACTTATTGAAAATGCTGTCATGATTTGTGAAACTTGATGTTTCTAAACAAAGATCATTCTGAAGGTTAATCTCCTTTGTTAAATATTCTAAATTTTCCACAACACAAGGTAGACAGTAGACTTAACTCCAAAACATGCTGACAAATCACCACCAGTTATGATTGTTTACAGTTATCCATATAGGGTACAGCAAAAGGATGATGGATATTTCTTAACTTTATTTGGCATGCATGAAAATTATAGTTTTTGTCGAACATTGTTGGCATGAAAGAATTTAGATATGGAATAGAAAACAATATGGAATGAGCACTTGAAAGTGAAAAATAAAATTAAACAGCAAGTGTGCCAAGCTAAACCTCTTTTCGTAAGATTGACAATGCTTGCCCGACATATGGAACCGACTCTTCAGGGACAAATTCTCTCACTTGATCAACAGCAGCAGCTTCACGTAGAGGGTTGAATATGATAGGACCCTTACCTTTGACGATATCAAAGGGTATATTCATCCCAGAAAGAGGGGTAAGAATATCCGAGAATAGAATGACCTGTTGCATCAATCAATATAACAGATATCAGGTAAGTACCGTCAAGCAATTAAATCACCGGAATGACAAGTTTTGAACAATCGACAGAAAGGATAACTTGAAAAAATGTTTACCCCATCAGGCTGGAAAACCTTCCATGGCTGTAGTGAAATTTCTACAACAAGATCTACATTTTCCGATCTCTCACGAAATGAAGGATACTTCTCGCAGATGAGTTGATAGCTCTATAATCAGAAATTCTAGAGAAATGAGATCCAAGTTAAAAATACAAGATTAAAGCAAATAGCTTAAGGGACTCTACATAAGAAGGAAAAAGATCACTATGTACTGAAAAATAGACAGCTGAACTAGCGATCGATATTTAAAACCAGAGTTTCATAAACCTGCCTTCATGTACCTCCCGGCTTGCCTCATGAGCCAAACTGGGGGTCTTTCCACATCTTCACCGCGAACAGCACTAAGCAACAGAGGATCAGCAGCTGTTGTAAGTTTGGGTTCAGCAACTGCTCCTGGAAAGTATTAATGTCATGAAGTGGATTTAAGGAATTATGGATTGTGAAAACTTACAATTTTATGGCATATTTGCAGAACAAACTCAGTTGGGATCAATGAAACATGGCAATTCAAATTGAAACATTACGAAAAAAAAAAGGGAAATTGTAAGGAATATTATGTTGAAAATATACTTGGCATCCGATGCAATTTAAGACCCAAAAAAAGAGGAACCTATTCCATTTGATTTCAAATATGAGCAATGCGATGGCTCCAGGTCGCAACTTATTCTCAATTCTCAATTAAAGTATCTAATAATGTAAAACCTAATTTGACAATACCCAGAAATTGAAAAGAACAGCATAGACCGAGTGCCTGAAACTAAGAAATTTCACCCGATCTGACTTAAAACAACAAAATCAGCAAAGATGATCGCGTTTCTCTTCCTGCAAGCGAAGACCCATATGGCTAAAGAGCTAAAGATTCGAAATTTACCGTCTCCCTAACATTTCTTTCATAATTAATGGCACATTTACTCAGGAAGGAAGCGGATTGAAGAGAGAGAAGTTACCTCCGAGGACGCAGTGAACTGCAAATGGCGAGGATGGTGATCTGGTAAGTTTAGAAGATGAGAGAGCAGAGAGAGGAGAGACAGAGGCAAAGGTGTGGGTGCAGGAGAAGGAGAAAGCCATGTTTGGAAGTTACAGATTTGTTGGGAGCTACAAAATGAACTTCCTTGGCATCTCTTCGAACGAACCTGCGTTGGCTCGGGCAAAGAAAGCGCTATCTTGTATCGTCAAGTTGGTTCTATCTCTTATCTAATCCACTGTCTGTGTAAGTAATTCCGATGGGCAGTCACATTTTGCCATGTCAACCTAATGTGTCAAATCAGGCCCACTCCTTTATGGGTCTTCACCTTTTCATTATTTTCCCCAACAATTGGAATTGGATCCAACCTTTTTTACTCCAAGTTATTTTTACCAATCTTCATGTCCCTATAACATCTTTTTTTTTTTTTTTTTTATAGTTATTAACCATGAGTTTTCAGAGACGGTCTGCATTTGACACTTTTAATCCTTTTTACCACACTCAAACTAATCACATTCGAGACTTAGTCACAATTAAAGCTCCTCACCTCTCCCCATGGGTGTGTTGAGTGGGAATCGACCGAAGCCGCTCTTCCCGCCCCCGCAACCTGTGCTGCCAACTGCGCCACATCCCGTGGGTCTTATAACATCTCTTTCATTCCTGCATGACTGGTGTGAGTTTGGTCCATTGGGGTGGCAGTTGGCTCCCAAATTTGAGGTTCGGTCAGTCTAAACGTTCCAAGTTGGATGATATCTACAATTAGATGAGTAGACATCGAGAGAGATATCTGGCGTATGATTGAAAATGTTATGTCCAAGAAGCTAGTGTGTTTGTGCGTATAACTACTTAACTGAGTGATTGAAAATTTTATAGCTGTGACGACAAGAGTCTTGTGATCACTGATCACGTATGTGGGATCAAAGACGGGAAAACTAAAACCAATATTTTATCTAACAAAAATTGACGACGAAGTCTTTTCAGTTAAAATATTTGAAAACAAAAATGATATTATCAAAATGAGTCAAAATTTAACTAATAGACTAGGAACGGGGTCATACAACATCCTTTGTGATTTCAGAGTTGTTTATAGGATGTTTAGCTATTTTATGTTGTTATAGTCTAAACTCCCATCCAGCAAGTATAAATTCCCATTTTTTTATAAAGTAAGAACAAATTTATGGTTCAGTATGGGAATAAATAATGTGCATGAAAAAAACAGCAAAAAGATCAACACTGTTTTCAAATTCTGTATCTGAACATTAATTGGGCCACAACAACTTAGGAGCGCGACAGAGAAAGAATGCGAGAGGTTTGCAAGTAATTGGAGTCCCACATCGAACCAGTGCAAGAAGAAGCTGGGTTGGTCTTAGTATAAAAAAGAGCATAGACTACGGAAATAAGCATACCTTTCTCGGCCTTTTGGCTAAGATCAAGTGTAGTATCTGTTCTTATCAGTTTAATATCTGATACGTGGGCCAATGGCCCACATGATATTAAATTTATTTTTTGTGGGGGAGGGCCCACCACAGTAGCTAGCTATTGGGGTTCTCTAGCGTCGCTCTGGCGTTGCACTACTGCCTGGGCCTGGCGCACCCCTCCAATCCAAGTTTCAAAATTATTACGTAGATGGGCTTCTCAGTAAATGAGGCCCACTGAACATAATTATATGGGCTTGGCCCTATGGCAACAATTTTTGAAACATTTGAAATATCAGTGTATATAAGAGCTACTTCAATTGTTGAATGCAAAACCCAGCTTTCACTGATTATTAATATCATTACGAAACAGATTTCAGAACCTTCTCTACATGTCATCACATAAGTCAAATCCACAATCCATTTTTGCAAATATCTTAACAGGAAGATAATTTCAAGCTGTTCTGTTGTTTTAATTACAAGAAGTTGCAGAGAGAGAGAGAGAGAGAGAGAGCAAGGATGGTTGATCAGAAGATGGTGTCGATTCTCAGTTTCCTTTTCGGAGGAGAGTTTTCTATAATTTGCTTCTGCGGATCCATGAAAGTTGAGCCTTTATTCACAAATAATCTCCGGAGGTTGATCACTGAAAGCTCGTTTAAGCTGGCGACTGCAAGGTCAGCTTGAACCAGATCGTACCTGTGCATTTCCCAAATCCAAATCAATGTATAGATTAAATACCAAAAGACTGAAATGATTAACTAGTGTGTAAATACGCACGCTGGGAGAGCGCCGATAATTGCTACAGCCATCATCGTGCAGTTGTGAGCAGCGGCCACGCCTCTAGGGTCATCCTCGAACACCACACACTTGGATGGTTTTCTGTCCAACTGCAAGAGTTTATGCAAGTATGTCAAATGGTAACAAATCCTACTGTCTGGAACATCAAACTCAACCGTTTGTGTGCCTAAGTAGCTTTCAACCAGTCAATAATAGTTTAGTGGCAGGACTAAAATGAACAGTTGCTAATGAAACTATCTTTGGCCTATATCTTCAGGACTGACTATTCAAGATTCTATCCTTGCATCAAGTAGAAGCCAAAAAGTATGTACTTTCTAAATGTTATGATTTTGCAATTATGAATTAAAAAAAGACAAGTTTGGAAGGGAAAAATCCAAATTGGGGAGGTGAAAGTTTTCATATATTGATTTTTTATAGAATGACCATACCTTCATAGCTGCAGAAAGAAATTTATGAGCTATCGATTCCATGCCATCTTCCTCGGTCACAATTGCCTGTGAATTTCAGAATAATATAGACTTGGTCTTAGTTTAGTCACCAGTTGGTTCCATATATAAGATCTCCTAGGCTATCCAATTGTGTGGAACATTAGAATTTCAGCTTTTCTTTCTGAGAAACTATTCTAATTTTACCATAACTGACCTGGAAATACTTCCTAAGCCCCATCCGTTCTAAGGCTTCGACCATGTTTTTCCGATCAAGACTTGAAACAACAGCACACGGAATGTGAACCGCATATACTGCATCCAGCCATTCTTTCAGCCCCTCCATAGGTTCTGATAGCTATATGGAAAAAAAGAAAAAGAAAAAAAAAGAGAGCATTATTGTTGCAAGAAACAGTGATAAAATAATTAATCCAAACAGCAGAAGTAGGCTTACTTTGAGAAGATTATCAAAGTATAACTCAGAAAGCCTTAGTTTTAATCTATCCACTTCCGCATCACCCCAAAGCAAAACCTGAAATTTTAGGAAATTGTTATAAAGGTAATACATCATAATATTATATATATCAATAACTCATGGTTAATGCAAAATTAAAATTGATCAACTCTACAAATTCAAACAATTGGCACAAAGAGATGAGAAAGAACAAAATTAATTGAACAAAAAAATGTCAGGTTAAAAGGTATGATACAGAATAAAATCCCTCAGAGTCAGATTCCTCATTCGACATCATGGGCCAGACAAAATGCCAGTTACTCAACTAGTTGAACAACTCCTCTTCCTAGGTAAAATCCTAGGTCCATAAATAAAATAGTATAGACACGTGCTTGTGTCTTCCCTTTGACTATCTGATGAACCACCCAAAGTATGCAATTCTTTTTTACAAAAAATCCCATCCACCGGCATCCCCAAACCAAGATGAGTAAGTGATTAAAGTAACAAGTAAATGAAAACCATATATTCAAAGAAATTCCATATGAGTCCAGCAATCATGTCATTTTTAAATGAAAACACAAATAGAATCTAGTTAAGCATTGCTTCTTCTACCAAAGAAATTGGAAACCATATGTTGTCATGGACCTCATAGCCATCTCCCCAAGACAACCTTCTTTAAAGATTCTACACTTTCTTGTCTTTTCCTATTATAACTTGCCAATCAGATAAGCCACGAAACAAGTCACTTCCTAAGAAAAAGAGAAAATAATCTTTAACCCAACAAAACTGGTTGCTGTGACCATGAGATATGAGGGTGTGTTTGTGTGCACATTAACTTATTAAGATAATAAGCCAATTCATAATTAATTCAGCCAAGAAAATTCCCAAACCTTTTGCAGTACGTGATCAGCACCTGCAAATAGCATCAGTCTTTGCGTATTAGCATCTTCAGGAAATTCCTTCCCTGAGAAAAAGCCAGGAATTTATTAGGGTGAAAGATAATATCCTACGACAAATAAGGAAAAAGATCTACACCCATTCCTACACTTGCACATAGATACAAGTCTAAACTAAAGTTGATGAACCTGTGCATATCTGAAGTTACGAAGTAGAAAACCAAAATTTACACATCAGCTAGCTATTGCCCTAAAAAAACTGGTAGCCATGAAAACAGAACAATTACAAAATTATATTTCAAAAGGGAATCAAAGGGCTGCTAGATACCTTCTTCAGACGCGAGCTGCTTCCAAGCTTTCAACTTCAAAGCATGAGTATCCGCCTGTCATAGATTAAATGGGTAAATACTCTTGTCCGTCAGCTCAGGTAGAAAAGGATGGAGTTTTAGGTTTCAAATATAGCCCATGCCAAAAGAAGCAATTTACATGAACTTCCTTGGAAATTTAGGACATAATCGACTTCACATGTATTAGTGGTATAGCGAGTGCCAATAAACTGCTCTTTGTTTCACCGGTAAAGATTTCAGTTTTTTAAAAAATTAGGAATATTTCTGGTATTGGAATCTAATGGTTTTAGTTTTGGCATGTACCAGGAATGTCGTTTTAATGATATGATCCATCGTATAGCAAACATATAAAAATGATATTCATTAGGAATAGAATATCATATGTGAATATAAAATAATGGTAAACTAATTTGCATGCATAATTGTGTTTATAAGAAAAAAAGAAAGAAAGAAAGAACAATGAAACATTATAAGTTCATGTTGAACTGCTGAATGAATCCTAGTCAGCCAAATCAATATATATTTTCTGTTTGGGAGCTCCAATTTATTTTTATTTTTAAAAAACTTGCATATTCTCTTTTGTCATCTTCTCATGCTTTTAGGACTGCAATCATCGATTGGTCCTTCCCACAAACATTCTAATACAGAGTACCATTGTTCCCAGCCTTATACCTAGAATAATCTATCTAGTATCATATGCTTCCCTTGAAATCTCCGTTAACCCCCGACCCTCTTGACACTCTTATAGTTGTTGATCTCAAATTTCTCATCTCACCAACGTAAAATTGTAAAGACAGTATTGGTCAAATGAATGTTGGCTGCTAAAAATAAAATGAGAAGAATATCAGGGTATTAAATTTCATATTTAACACAACAATTAATTGTACACACTCTATTTATTAATGCACAAGGCATGAATTCAAGTGCAAGAAGCGCACAACGTGAGTTCCATACACTTCTAAGTTATGCAAAATGGTATACAACTATGCAAGGGTTTCACCATATGGCACATTCCCTGAACCTTCTCTAATTGATTCCTTTTGCTGGATGAGCCTCCTGGTACACTTCTGTTTGTTTACTCTCTTTCCTAGATCGTCTGAATTTTAGTAATTAGTTCTTCTTGGGTTATCCTTCCCCTTGTATACGATTTTTCTCTCATTTCATTTTTCCCTCGTAGCATTTGACTTGAAAAAATACAACCGAAGTTGAAGAACTTACCAGCACATTGTCCCATGAGAAAATAAGACCGTATGCCTCATCAGGTTTCATGGCATACCGAATCCTTTTAAGGAAACCATCTTGCAGTTTCTCATTTAGAAAATCCTAATGGCAACAAGATTTAACATCCATAAGTCGCAGAGCATGCATTAATAGCACAAGTTATGAAGAAAAATATAGATAGGGCACTGCTTACCACATCAACCTTAAACAGCCCGTCAGGTCTGAAAGTCTCAAAACCCTCTCCATATTCAGCTCCAATGGCCTACACAAAATTTCAAATAGAACTCTTTGATTTGATCAAGCATCAAATTTTAGGAGAGCTAAAACCCAATAATCCGAATTTTGCTACACAAAAATTAAGTTGTCAATTTATCTTCAGAAAGACTCAATTTTGAAGAAACCCAGATATCCAGTTCCATCAATTCACACGATTTGACACACAATTCAAGTGAAACAACAAGAAAAGACAATCAAAGCTAAAAAGGGGCACGAGAAATGAGCACCTCTTGCATGAAAAGCTTGTTGGGGGTAATGGGAGACCCATTAGCAGCGCCATTTTCATCAGACCCAGAAGCGCTCCTTATCACCAGATGCTTCAAACGCTTAAATTTCTGGGAAAACAAACGATACAGAATCAGATGGAATAGAACAAAACAAAAACAAAACACAAAAACAAAGCTATATAGTAATTTAGAAATAATTAGTATCTACTTGGTCCCAAAGCTTGAGCTTGAAAGGGAGTTGAGAGTGTTGAAACCCAGAAGACGAAGAAGGTGACGGAGAGAGGAGCAGAGAAGAGGTCCTGAAATTGCAAGTGCAGTCCATTTTTTTTGGGTTCGAAGCTCAGAGAAGAAGGCGAAGGCTCCTTCTCTCTCTATTTACTTTTGTTCTCACTGTGTATTTTCGTATTTGTAAATATATCCGATTTTTATTTGTGTTATTTTCTAATTTTCCTTATACGAGTAGATAGGTACAGCGTGTAAGATTCATGTGAACCACACGTGATGCGTCACGTGACTTTCATTTGATATTTTTTTCGAGTCTCTGTATTGGATTCTAAAGAAAATATTGTCTCCATTTCTCTTGTATCACATAGGAATATCCATAATGAAAATCAAATTCTCTTTCTAGTTTCTTGGATTTTCCAAGAAAAATCCAAGAATATGTCCTCACCTCACACACATGTTTCAAGTGCTGTTCTGATTCGATTCAAGAAAAGTAGAAAACTCATCAACTTTCGTAAAAATTAGAAATTAATTAATTATGAAATCCAATATAGTTTGAGACTTGTTATTAAGATGATGAGAAGAAAACTCTTTCCTCCACTTTCTTGGCAACCAAACACAACAGTAAACTAATATTTTGTTAAATTTCAGTCTTCAGAAGAACAAATCCATTGTATTTCAAGAGCAACATACAATATTATACTCAAATTCTTCGGGTCCAATTCAAATCATAAATAGAACAGCAAGCACAAAGACAAAACCTTTACAGAGAGATCAAACAATGTGAGCAAACCCAACAAAAAACTTAAAATCAATCACAAACTATAGCTCTTGCTGCAGTCAAATACCAACGATAATCTAAATTATAATTCATGACCGAGTGTTCATTGCTTCGGCTTTTTTCTTACTTTGCTTGGTCAAGGGGAGTGAGATATGGATGAACCCAAACTTCTTCCTCTGCCCAATGAACTGCCTTTCATCAGTTCCTTCTTTTTCATCTTTAGCAGAAAATGTGAGACCATCTCTCAGTTCTTGTAGCATTTGACTCAAAGCGACGTTTTGCCTCTCTGGCCGTCCTTCTTGTTGATTCCCCATTGCAAATTCTTCGGGCTGTATTTGCTTCCTGCTTAGTACATCCCGCATTGAAATTGTTGGCTTCATAACTGGTTTTGCGTTTGGATCATTCACCGTGTGAGAATTCTTGACGTTATTTAGCAGGTAATCCCGAGAATGATCAACCGGGAGGAAACTGTTCAGCTGTGGAGAGTTATAAACTCCCCATCCCTTCTGATCATGATCAGGCGTCCAGCTCCGAAGAGCCTCTTCAGCAGCAAATTGATTTCTACTCGCAATTTCGACTCTGCTGAGAGCCTTTTCTAAGTACTGTTTACTGTAATTTACTTCTTCTGTTGCTTCCTCCAACTTCTTCAATACAGCCAGCTTGGAAACATCAGCTTCCCCAAATTGTAACATGGTACTTTCTGTTTTCTTATGAGGGTTTTCCTTGACCTTCCGAGTTTTGGAGATCATAGGAGATTGAGATTGATTTTCAAAAGGAGCTGCTTTTCCGGGCTCTGGCAGGAGATACCCCGGTGCGTACTCATTGTCCCTGCCCGACAGAGCCTTGATCTCACAAAGAGCAAGAGCTTCTGCTGCCCTTGCTGCTTCCTCCATCTTCTTGGCAGCAAACCACCTCATTTCATAAGTCTTCAAGCTGGTCTTTGGCTGCTCAACCCCAGGCATCAACCTTGCAATTTCAGATCTTGCAGCTTCAGCTACTCTCTTAAACTGCCCAGCCTGTGACTTCAGCTGTGGAAGCTCCCTTGCAATACACGTTGATTTCTCGAAACCAATGTCAATGTCTTCAACATGATCCGTAGCTATACCTCCAGGCTGCAGTCTTATATCTTTCAGCTCCTCCTCCAAAGATAGCACCCCTGCAAACTTTGAAGTGAGCCTCTTACGGGTCTTCTCCAGTTGAGACTTTTCTTTCTTCAATTTCATATTCAGAGTCTCCACAGAGCTCTGAATGACCCCAAGATCATTCATTGCCTTCCCAAGGTTCAGTTTTGCTTGCTTCAACTCCATCAAGATCACATCCGGAGATGAATTGGGACACGGGCTTGAACTTCCCACGAGATTTCTGAAATTCTCCTTGTTCATTTCTTTGATAACCGGAGTCAGGATCTGCTTATCATCAACATACAAGTGGTGGTCTGGGGTTCTCATGCATCTCAATGCTTCCTTATGCAGCTGACGCTTCAACTCTTCTACGATCCTTTTAGTAGTGGCAAGCTCTTCAAGAACATCAAGGGTTTCGAGTTCTTTCACAATCAAATCCTTCTCCAACTCGGCTGCTTGCTCCTCCACTTTCTTGATGTCAACATCCTCAGCTCCATTCTGCTTCAAGCAATCCATCCATCATAAATCATAACCGAACAAGAAACAACAATACCAAGATACAAGACAGTACACTCATCACACTTAAGAAGCATAAGGATTTCATGAATGTCACATTCACACCAAAATAAAATTCTTTCTTAACAAACAAATATGATAATTACAATAATTAGCAATTATGTAGGTGCTATTGCAATAAATCATTGAACCCACCACTCCTCTATGGATTTGTAATAAAGATGTTTTGGACAAACATTACCATCTAATCATTCTGAATCATACCCATATTACCCTATTCTTCTCAAATGTTCAAATTAATTAAAAAAAATAGCAGCAATCATAAAATTGCTATGATCTTGTTTCTTAATCAATGCATGTGTCCACAATTACAATGGGTACTCTGAAAAATGAAGCGAAGAGTCACAGAACTTACACAGGCTTCACGGAGGCGATGAAGAGGAATCCAGGAGCCGCTGCCGCCGAAGTGAGTGACGGCCTCCTTGACGGAGCCGAACGGCGGCGATGTGTCGATTTCAACTCTAGGGTTCCTCCCAAAATCAAAGCTTTCAGGCTCCGCCGGGTCGGGCCTGGTTTCTCGGATCCCGGGAGTCCTCGGAACAGTCCCGGAGGTGGGTTCTGCAGCCATTGTTGAACTTGAAGAAAGCAAGGTCGGCGAGTTCCTTTAAATGAGAAAGGATTGGACTTCGGATTTTGGGTTCGAAAACAAAAACCCATCATCATGAGAAATCAATTCCCGGGGATCGTGTAGTTAAAGACGATGATGGAAAGTGAGGTTCAGTCTCAGAGGAGTCGACAGCTGGGTCCACCTCTCAACCTCCACTCACTAGCTCGCCGAGTACGAACCAGACCAGAGCCATTTTCGAGCTTTTTAGAGTTGCGAGTTTGGCGAGGCTCGAAGATGCCACGCTGGCCATGGCCAACAGGATTGAACCAAGTCAGCAAAGTCCTACATGAGACCGGGGGTGTCCTGTTGTGTGACTGTAGGTCGTTGACCGGTCTTTTCAAATTAGCGCAAATTGCGGCGTCCCAAAAGTTCATGCAAAGCGGAGCATAGCTATTAAAGTGTAAAAACATCATTTCCTCTTTTGTTCCAGTCTTTTACTTTTGGGCTTTTTTACCGGTCCATGGGCTATGGCCCACGGCCCACATTGATTTGTTTGGCTTAAATTAAATAACAATTCAAATCTAAATCTACGGACACTTGAAATTCAATTCGAAAAAAGGTGGATTCAATCCGATTCGGGCTGGATAAGAATTTTCTCGCAAAAAGAACCAATTAGATCGTATTGATTTATACAAATGTATAATATTCACTCGACGATTTTGAATATATAATCATGATTTTTGTTTAAGCACTTGTAATTTCACTCAGCTTAACTTTTGTGGTTAATCTCATTATTGCAAAATTGATGTTTCAACTATCATATAATTGCTCTGCTTTTATGATGAAACAATTTATAATTACACTTAACATTAATTCTTCTGATTTTGTATCATTACGTTTACATGGAAACTTCTTTTAAGATGTGAAACAGAGTAGAATTGATTGTGAGTTTGGTGGTGGTCTGCCTAGCTAGGCCTATCGATTAAAATCAGTATCAAGTCACTGGCCTGTACAATTATTTATAGACCACAAACTACCCTGGGCCTGGCCTAAGGTTTCAACGGTTGGGCTCCAGGCCTGTTCCATCTTAGTACTTGTTTGTTTATTCAACTGACTATAAAGAAGTGTCATGTCAAACAAGTCAGGAAGAAGGGCAAGACAACGAACGTTCGAGGATTCGTCCCTAGACGTGTCGCGACAGGAACTCAGCGAAGGCCCCCAACTCGTGTGCTCTGACAAGCTTCGTGCACACCCATCCTTACTCATGTCAAGACAGGAACTCGATTATGACCTTTCACGCAACTTGCACATCCATCTATTTGTACGCGCATTTGAGATAATTCATGTCGCCACAGAGATCTGTCGAATCCCTCGTTTTGCCACTTTATGTTCGAAAGCACGAGGAAGGCCATGATACACAATGAACTTACTCAAAGGCCCTTGTCGTCTCTTCAGCCCATGCCGATCAACACGCCGACAACTCTCAAATCTCAAAATTCTAGTCAAGACTTTTTGAAGTTTTGACATACACCTTGGCTCACGAGAAACATACGGGATCTCTAAAACTTGCCCGATGCCCACGCACAATATCTACGATTGTACATTGAGAGCACTAAACACAACAATGTCTAAATAGTTTTTAATCACTTGACTCGAAAAGTATTGTCCTTCCGAATGATTTATACATAGATAAAAACAAGTTACTCTTACATTTTTCTTAATTTCTCACATTATACTCATCTTATAATGAAAGTTGCTACTCCATCCGTCCCAAAATGAGTGTCCTCCTTTGTATTTTAAGAAAAATTAAGGAGAAATTAGTTAGTGTGATATGTTTACTATCCTCATAATTATGTGTTGAGAGATCCTAACTAACTTTTTATAAGAATATTATTGACAATTCATGC
>JAYMTA010002125.1:0-17443 GCA_036897625.1 Pelargonium cotyledonis | reverse complement strand
TATATAATTTTTTTTGTATAACATTAAACCCTTCAACTAAAATAAGTATTTCTTTTGAATTAGTTATCCAAATCTTAATTCAAAATTCAAAATTGATTTTTAGTAAAGAAAAAAATGTCTATAAATGGGCCATGAGTTAGAGTTGGCTACGTAGCCCAAGTTGTGGAAAGATTCACCAGATCTCGGCCCATTAGCTACAAAAGCGCCATTCCAAATCCAAAGCTGAAACCCAAAATTAGCTCTCTCATTCTATTGGTTATAAGTCGAAGTCCACGGATCGCTATTCGCGACACTCTACTTTTGATGAAATATGACGGTTAGATCCACTTCGTTTCAACGGCCAAGATTGAATCACTAAAAACATTTGAGAGGCGCACAATTTTCACAACGTTTCGCCTTTTCAACTCCCTCCTCCATAAATACCCAAAACTCACAGCCTCTCTTCACAGCTCCCGCTTTCTCGAGAAACAAACAATCTACCAACAATTTAAATTTTGTTCAGAAATGGCCCGCACCAAGCAGACAGCTAGGAAATCCACCGGAGGCAAGGCCCCGAGGAAGCAGCTAGCGACGAAGGCGGCGAGGAAATCGGCACCGGCGACCGGAGGAGGGAAGAAGCCCCACAGGTTCAGGCCCGGAACCGTGGCCCTGAGGGAGATTAGGAAGTACCAGAAGAGCACGGAGCTTCTGATCCGGAAGCTTCCGTTCCAGAGGCTGGTGAGGGAGATCGCTCAGGACTTCAAGACCGATCTGCGGTTCCAGAGCAGCGCGGTGGCGGCTCTTCAAGAGGCGGCGGAGGCGTACCTGGTGGGTATATTTGAGGACACCAATTTGTGCGCCATTCACGCAAAGAGGGTTACGATCATGCCCAAGGACATCCAGCTCGCCAGGAGGATTAGAGGCGAGAGGGCTTAGAGAAATGTGTTACTGTTGTGTCTATCTAGTGGATGGTTTGGTTTTGTTATGGTGGCTGTAAAATTTGCAAACTTAGTGTGTATCTCAATGAAGTTTATGGATGTTGGATTGAAACAAGCTTGTCTGGAGCTTTGATGAAACCTATTCCAATGATGATCCACCATACCTCTGATTGAACCTATTCACAAGGCAAGAACATCTCTTAGATTTTGTTTATTTGCTTGTGACTGTTACCATATGCTAATTCATTTTTGCCTAATTTCAAGCATTAATACAAACTTATGAATCATCTTCCCCATCATTTATTTACACTACAAACAAAGATTGAATTTCTCATAAATGTCACAACTCTTGGTAGCTAGCTTCAACCTTTAGGCATTTGCTAAACAAATTCTAAATGAATTGAGAAATGTCGAGTCAAGTGGTTAAATATTTTGGAGGATTCATTACGAGTACTCAAGTTCTAGCATTCTTATTGATGGTATGAGGTGTGATTCGTGGAGTTTAAGGCATGCTTCCTTTTGAGAATCGAGAAACATTGTTAGTGTGATTAAAAAAAAAAAAGTTCCAAATGGGTAACTGCATGCATCTCTAATGAGAGATTCAAAGCTGAGAGCCTTTTTGAAGGAGCGCTAACAAGAGATGCTAAGCTTAACACCCAATGCAAATCTTCATTGTTTCACTTTCACATTCTCTCTTATTAGGTTTTATTATAGATTTATAATAATTGTTAAGCATTAAAGTGAAAATTGTAATGAGAGGACACATTTTCTCTATTCCTTAGCAATAAAGAAAAAAAATAGCTAACCATTTACAATTAGAAATCATGATTCAAATGGATTTATAAACCCCCAAATTTACCAATTTCCAACAATGTAATGTACAGAAGATACTGGTTCTAGCCCTTTCAACATTGTTTACATTCACCTCCACACCCAAGTCTTTTTTTTGTCACTGAATTTGAAGGTCTCTCACCTGGGAAGCTGACGTGTCTATTTGACTCAACATGTTGATTGATAAAGATAGTCAAAACACATCCTCTTTCCCAGGTTTCATGTTACCTTTGAGACAGTTAATAGCTCCGTTGTATCTTTCGTTTTCAGATATCAACGACCACATTAACTTGAAGAAAATAAAACTTCTTCCAGCTTCAAGCATCCCTTGTTTCAAACAAGATCCAGATCTCGGCATGATACGTGCCTTTGGGATATCACCAGTAAAGACGAACTCTGCAAACAAAACAATCATGCTTCAAAACTTAGGCTTTATTCACACCAAAGAAAATATGGGTGGTAAGAAATTTTAGCTGAAGCAGTTTCTGCATAAAAAAGAAAGCCATTATTCTTCAGTCTAGGTATTATCGAAGAGAATTGGATTATTCTTCAGTCTGGGTTCTTTTGAATAGAAATGGATTATCTTTGCTCATTAGACCAGAAAGTTTTGTTCATCCTTCAAGTGGCACGCAGTTTCTTTGATTTACTTATTGGTATCACATTGTATGAAGTATAATCATGACTATTAATCATATGGGCTGATAACTAGACAGATAATGGTAAAGCATAATTAAAATGGTAGCTTCGGGTAAAACCCAAAAGAGATCTTCTAGATTAGAGTTAAGAATTACACGCTCAATTTTAGGTCTTTTGCTTCCTGTCATATGCAGGTCGAAGGGTGCCCTGCAGTGGACATGTATGAATGCAATTTATTGTGTTCAGGGTATATGCATGTATTGGGGACTTTCAGGGCAGTTGAAAAACATTCTATGCTTCTTTGAAAACAAATAAGCAAAATGCGCATGCAAGTTCATATTAGTTAAATAACATGAATCTATATATGTAAGATTGAAAAGAAAATTGTCACTAAATGCAAAGGGTACATAGAAGTAGAGCCTTCAGAACTACAGACCTTGGTACCCGCTATAATGGTCCCATTGAGAGGATGAGCAGCACATGCAGTAACACCTTCAGATAAAGGAATGAATCTATTTTGCTTGTTTTGATTTTTCCCTTCAGATGAGCTATCCCCACTGGACCAAAAATATATCATTAAACAATAACTCCAGAATGGGGCCCTATGCTTCAGTCAATTTGTATACATGAGATATATATCTATTTCCGAGAGAAGGCAGATGAGCTCATAGCAGGGCAGGAATATGGATTCACACTATCAAATCCAAAGAGTTAAGCAGAACTCTTACAGTTATATTTATATCAACATTTTCTTATCAAAGATTCCTATAAGCCTAATGATAGGAAACTATGCCATCAAAGGCTTTCCAACATAAAAAAATAATATTAGAGGGAGTTCCTTACCTGTAGTCCACATGACAGGGAGAGCTGGGATCCGGATAAAAATCTAAAAGATGAATGCCATTCTCGTATGATGATCCAACAGCATATATCTACAATACAACAGATAAGAGTGAACTATGATTTTGTCAAAGCAAAGTTTTCCGGTTATTTTTCATAAATCCCTAATTCCCTATAGTATACAGTGATTGATATTTTTTACTATTGTAGAGAAAAACAGTGAACTCAAGGAATAGAAACCAAGAATGTGAATGAGATTCTAATTCTTCAAGTTTGGAATATAATTTTTTGCTATGAAAATGGCTTTGGAATGCTTGAAATTCCCTTTCCAATTTTAATCCATACACTACTATATATCTCTTCAATTTTTCACGGTACATTTTCCAAGAAAAGTTAATGTGATATTTCAAAGTGTTAATTTTTCATTCAATAGAGAAACCATGTTTTTTTTACCTTCCACTATATTCAGTCCATCGTGTCTTTTTTTTTTTCTTCTAGACAACTTGCAATATTTATGATGAAAATGAAACTAAACCTGCTGATAAAAAAATGAAACTAAACTTAGCAGATGTGATCTCATGTTTTTTTACCTTCCACTATATTCAGTTCATTGTATCTTTTTTTCTTCTAGACAACTTGCAATATTTATGACGAAAATGAAACTAAACCTAGCAGATGAGACCTATGTACCAATGTGTTCCTCTAGGTCCAACAACTCATGATTTATCCAACACTGTCATAAAAAATTTCATCATTCTGACAAGATCATTTGGTGACTACATGCATGTATAGACAAATAAAATCACACATTAATACTGAGTATACAATGATATAATGCAACAAGCTAAAACTATGTACAAATAGCAATTAAAAGGGAGCTTACTGAATCTGTTGGCAGCCAAGAAGGTTTCCTCAAGTTTAACAAATCGGATGAAGTGTTGTAACCATTCCTAACCCACCAAATCAACAGATATGAAGAGTTACAGATGCTCTAGTACGGAACTAGTATGGATATCTTGAAGTATACTTACAACCATGCCGGGGGTGGGCAATGAATATGTGTAACTTGAAACTTGTGAATATCCAAAATACCAGACCTAGAATAAGTGACAACATTAAGAAAATAAGGTTTATGATTTAACTGGTGAAAGCAATTTATTTCATTGTTGGTTATGAAACTGAACTCAATAATAAAAAAATACTCCCTCTATCTTAAAATGAGTCTATCGAGCTTCTATATTGAGATAAATTAAGGAGAAGTTAGTTAATGTTCTGCATTTACTTTTGTATCCTCACGAACATGTATTGTATCAAACTAAAGGGATACTAACTTATTATAGGAATATTATTGGTAACTCATGCATGACTAACTTTCTAAAAACAGAAACAAGACACTCAATTTCTTACAAAAAATGCAAGAAAAACAAGATCATTTTGGGATGATGGGAGTAATAAAAAAAAGCTTAATGAGATTTTTAATTATTGACTTACATGGTACAATTTGTTATTGCTATCTCAAAAGATTATGTTGATTGTTGCTGAAAGAATAGTTGTCTCTTTCAACTATAGTGACTAAGATGGTTCTTCTCCAAGAGATTGAATGGGGAAATAATAAGGATTGTAAATATGTAACCATGCGGATGTTACCCCCAACAATGGAAGATAATGATGAGTGCAATCCAAGGAAGACGGTATGAGTACAACCCCATAAACGTCTTAATTTTCAGTTGTAAATAATAATAATCGGTCCTTGGTGTATACAAGAAATGTTCCAAATTTAACAGTGACATGAACAAATAAGAGCATCTATCTCCTCAATCACCAATATGAATTGCCCATTTGGCCAGGGATCATTTAAGTGCTGAGGAAACATTGGATGTGATCCATTCTAAGAGGTTGTCTCAAAGGTCCAACTATATTTTGTTGTAGACCTAATTCACTTTGAAATGGTTCAATAAACTCCATCAGACACATGGCAACTAAGGAATCAAGGCAAGACTAAACATACATAACACTATGAAGGTGTGATGTACATATCAATTATCAAATCTACACATTGTCCAACCTACCAACCATCATCAAGATGAAAAGCGAGTTGAAATGGGCAAGATGGATCAATATCAATTGAGTGTATTTCCTTTGAAACAATATCTGATTGTGCCTGAAACAAAGAGAAGAAGCATTTACACTAAAAGTATGCAAAAAAAGTTATTATAGTTTATTGCAATATGCTCCACATAGTTGATAGCCCTTAGTTTACACCAACTGCCCAGTATATGGCATTCAACAATTTATAGAAAATATTTTGGTATAAGTAATATAAACATATATTCTTGCATAGTAAAATACATGTGAAGATATTTGTTAAATTGTTAAGCTACTGGTATCAATGCATGGGAGTACTGACAGACTCCACACCGTATATTAACATTTCACAAATTAATCCTATTAAACACATCTTTGACGTTGCAACTTCCAAAAAAATTAATACTTCTAACGTTTCAAACTTTTTACAGAGGATGACAATTAAAAGAATAAGTAACATAATAGGCTGATGTGGGTGCTTAATGTACAATAAGATTTAAGAGTTAGGAAGATGGATGGAGGGCACCTGCAATAGGTAGTGAAAGCAACAGACAGGATATACATACCTTTAGAGACTCAATATTCCCAAGCATTGATGCTAGCTTCAAGGATGTCAGAGGTGCACGACAAGCCTGTGGGGAGGAAAACTCAGAAAACTGTATAAAATGATGAAGAGTTCACTGATGATAGAGTTTCAGCCAACAAAAATAGAAGATTTACAATTGCATACCTAAGTTACACATGTAAAGCACACCGATGCCATGCTTCAACAAAATATACTAATAGAATAGTGTTGGCACAACTCACAAGATAAGGTATTAGTACTAAATGTTTGATTATCATGTTAAACCAGAGGTTTATGCTCAGAAATTGTTTCATGTACTGAAGCCAAATCTAGCATTGTATAATCAAGAAATATATATATAGAGAGAGAGAGAGAGAGAGAGAGAGAGAGGGAGGGAGGGAGCATGTGCCAAATATAAATTGGCTTAGGCTAAGTTACCAATAACATAATGACACCTCATTAAAATTCTGGACCCGGCAGGTTGCTCCGCTCCCACATACTCATTGAGGGTAGGTAAGGGTGACATGTTAATGAGGTGTCATCTCCCCATTGATTTGGCTTTTCCTAATACAGAAAAAGTTTGGCTCATATTCCTTCTTCTTATATATATGACTATTTGAGCCTGAAGTTACCTCTTTATGACTTTGAAATGAAGCAGATGTCCTTCCTCCACGAAGGTCCCATATATATATCATTCCATGCTTATCGGCCCCAAAAATGATCTATAGTTATACATAATATTACAAGGATCCATCAAAATGTTGGGGTCAAATTTATAAACAAAAAGGAAAATGATTAGTATCTTACAACTAGGCCTACTAATGCACATTCTTTATCATATTTGGTGATTTTTTCAACAAGCTGGCAAATATCCCAATCTTTATAGGGCCATGAATAAAAGAGTGAGTCAATAGAATAGCATCTACAATAAGTAAATTGATTACCGAACATGCAAACCTTTTACATGTAAAACCATGGCCTATTGGCGATATACCAAACCAAATATATTTCAAGTTTTTTTTTTCTTTCCATTGTATATGACTGAGAGGGCTTAGAGTGTTTTTTGAGAGAGGTCGAGTTTCTCTTGTAGTCCTTACTGTGTATGGTGTTCTTGTGCACTTGCTAATTTATGTTCATTTTCTTCACAATACTTACCCCCGAGAGGGCAACACCTGCCTCTAACAGCTGATCAATATCGTTTATTGTAAAGAGAATCAAACACATATGAGGCTCAGGGGAACAACGGACTCTGTGAACAATGGAAACAAACAAAACAATACTTTGACTTCCAGCACTAGGTTTAAAAGAAAACAAAACCGTTGATATTTAAAGGATATATGACATGGGGGAGTGAGATAAATGGAGTGATGAGAGTAGACATACGAAATAACGTGGCTCGGCCATAAGGCCTACATCCGCACCCAAATGCCCGATGGGCTAAATATGTTCACTAATTTGACGAGTTAAGTACAAAGGACCTATATTTAAGATGGGTGTAGGAGAAATACTAATAGAAAACAAATTACAAGAATCAGTCTAAATCTCATAATTTGCTCTATCAAATTCTATTATTTACTACACAATCAGATCTTGTGATTTGCTATTAATCAAATCCCACATACATGAGATATCAACATATTCCTACAGGCTACAATAACAAACTTATTAATTGGACAAGACAATGGCATACTACATTGGCTTCCAACAAATTCTATGGTTAGTGGTAAAAAGTCTTAATAAATTTACAATTAAGCACAGCAATATAAGGAAACTTAACTTCCCAGACATACACAAGTTAAACAGTAAAATAATGAAGGGATATAGTATTTTACTTACATCGTTTTCTACATTTATCCGAATACTGTTAAGAGCACAGCGAGTATTTGTAGTCAGCTCAAGGCACGGAAGGACACCCGTTCTTCTATCCCACATATTGATTACACCATGAGTATCAGAAGCAATCAACCTATTGAATATGTTCATGAAGAAAAAGTACATTACTGAGAATGAAGAATTCAAAGAAACAAGCTTCATCAATGGAGTAATGATTCAGGTCACAAGATAATAAGAATATACATACAACACCATCAGCTCAAGCATACAACTGTCACTAATTAAAGCAAAAACTACCCACTTTGGGTAGGAATATATGGTTGGTTCAGCAAGTTTAATTGGGACATAAATGTTCATCTGATCTCCCTTGCAACTACACAAGATTAGGATGAAGAAAATCCCATCTATCAAAACAATAAAAAAAGTCTGCTCGTCACACCTAAACATATCAGAATTGCATCGAAGTAGGAACATGATACCTAAAAAATGTATTGTAATAATCTGAAATGGAAATCCCAAGTCAAGTAGTCAAATTCTGAAATTCAAGATTCTACTGGAAAAAACAAAATTTATGCATGATAAAATCCGTACGTACCTCCTTTGACAGGAATCCTATTTAAGATCAGATGAACACCTACAATCCTATACATAAAATGACTTGGTCTGGAAATAGAAAAGCACTTCTGATTATAGAAAGGCCCTATAAGATATCTAAGCTAAAGGGGATGGCAAAATTACCGCATCTGAAGAATCTCAGATGTTAAGTGCACCTTCAGTTGAAGTCTTTATCTTTAGATGATTCAGAGTTCTTGTACAAAAATTACTAGTATGATGAGATTTTTACTGATGCATAGGCATCCAACTTTTTTATAAGAACATTTACAACTCAAGAGTGGCATTTATAAGCTGTCTTGTGTCTGTTCAATATCCACTCTTCAAAAAATAAAAATTAGTTTCACAAGAACGTGTGAAACTAATTTCAAAACAGGAAGCAAAATTTGTGATGGCCAAAAGGCAAAATTTGTGGCCACCCCCTTTCTTCTCTTACTCTGAAGCTTATCCATTTCTCATATACAGAAATATATACTGCTTATGTCTAAGCGTCCAAAGCATAATATCAAAACAGGAAATCATTTGAACAAGAAGAAAATACCACTGCCTTGAGATCGACTTCTTGTGGCATTATGAAAAGTTTTATGATTAAAGGATTTAAGAGAATGCATGAAAAACATACATGTTTACCAAATTATGATTCAAATCAGTGTGATGGGTCAGTTTTAATGTTAATAATTCAACCATTTGAAATTATGACAAACCACAAGCCATTAATCCACCCTAACTATGAATTAACACTCTGATTATAACATATTGGCTTTGGTTATAAGATTGTCAGACCAAAGGCAAAAAACATATACGACTAAATATATATTCCTCCATAAATTTGTTGCATGTGCAGTCTATCAAAACTCAATTTTCAACGTCTAGAAATAAATTTGGTTTCTCAGAAGAGGTTAACTTTTTCCTACCTTGAATCATCAATTGAGGTAAAAGCTATATCAGATAGACCTTTATTGCCCTGGGCCCCATGAACAGTGTAAGTATTTCTTGTACTTAATACCTGCATCAATACAAAATTATCATAAAAAACATTGAAACTGCCTTCGAAAAATGAAGGAGAATTATAGTGATATAACTTATAACATGAGCTAACCTAGAACACAGTGTTGATAGTACAAAGGCAATTAAAATGGTGGATCAAAGCAAGGATAACCCATATACAAGAATTTTGTCAACTAACAAATAAGCAAACTACCAGTTAATGTGACAATAGTTTTCAAGAGAGCCAAAAAGCTGGAACATAAAATGATGAAAGAATATCCATGAGTCAAACATGACTAGACTAACTGATCCAGGTTGAGTCTTTTCATGGCTTCCAGAGATAACATGCACAAATTTGTAGTTCAGGGAAGACCAGGAGTGGGTGATTTAATGCTAAACATGAAATGGATTTCCTAGAAGGATTCAGAAACGATACAAAGGGGAAGTAGAGACCATGAGAAATTCAGGTGCAAGGCAAAGACTTGCACTTAGGGGTTCCTAATGAAGTTTTATGAGGGATAAAAGAGATGAGAAGTGTTAATAAAGGTATGAATCAACTAACATAAGAACTAGTGAGAGAATCATGGAGAACTTTCTTACTCCCTCCGTCCCAAAATTATTACCCATTTTCTCATTTTTGTGGAGATTAGGGATTAGTTAGGAATTATGATTACAATTTTCCCATTATGCCTATTGTACTCTTATTATAACAAACTCAAGATATTCTCACTAACCTATTTTAGGTATATTGTTGGTAATTCATGCATAACTAACTTATTAAAAAAGAATTTGGACAATTATTTTGAGATGGAGGGCTGTGATAGGATTACAACAAGGATTGGCTTCCAGCTCTTTCTTTTCTTCCCCATCAATTTATGACCCCCCTTGGTATATGTTATTTGCAGATGACAGTGTCTTTATTGATGAGCAGACAAGTGTTTAATGCCAAATTACAAAGATGTAGAGAAACATTAGAATGTTAGGGACTTAGAATAGATAGGACAAAAAGTAAATATATGGAATAAATATTAGCAAGCATGGGGGAAAAGTGATGGTTTAATTATGATGGAGAAGGAAATTTGTGTGATCATTTCAGGTAACTTGCATCTATAATCCAAAAGGATGGAAAGATTGAATCGAATGCTAATTTATTTATTTTTATAAGAAATGGTACTTTTATTGATAGAAAAAAAAACTGCAAGCTTGCAAGAAGCAAACTGCAAGAGTACATATGCCAAGAAAAAATTGCAGAAAAAACAGTAAAATTGCAGTTTCAGCAAAGACAATGAAACTACAGTGAAACTACATAGGGTTGTCTGAGGAGGCTGCCGGGATGAGAAAAGTGAGAGCCGTCTGTGAAGGATTCAGGGCCAATAGGAGAACACTCAAGGAAGTGGACGAATCTCCTGCGATGCTTGACAGGATATCAAAGGACAGGTTGCGGATTTTGATTAAGGCACACAGAGGGGTCCTCGAGATCGCCTTGAAACACTTTCTGATTCCAAGCTAGCCAAATGAACCTGAGCGAAATGTAGCAAATAGCTGACCATATTTTCCGGTGTGATCGACAAGTAAGGAGCGAGGACCATTGAGTCAGCAGGTCAATGATGGAGGCCGGAATCAAATGCTAACGATTTTACAGAGAGGATAGTTTAGATAAGATTAAGAGGGAAAACAAAAAGTAAATATATGGAATTAAATTTTAGCAAGCATAGGGGAAAAGTGGTGGTTTAATTATGATAGAGAAGGAAATTTGTGTGATCATTTTGGGTAACTGGCATCTACAATCCAAAAGGATGGAAAGATTGAATCGAATGCTAATGACTATACAGAGACGATAGTTTAGCTATGATTAAGTGGGAAAAAATATGAATGGAAGATTCTAATGAGTTGCCAAAGAATCCATGTCACAGATCCCAACAGTTTTGGGGAAATGGTTGGTTGTAGTGTTATAGCAAATTAATGCGTACTCCCAGTGGGAAAGTCATTTAGTTAAAGCACATAGACAGAAAATGAAAAGAGAAATCGAGAATGATTCAATAGAAATTAAGAATTCAACGTGCCTATCAAGATCAATTAGCAAACATTTCCACAAACCTAACCTAAAAGCACATACAATGATAAGATGAATAAAATGCACAAAGAGAAACTTACTTCAATTGGTTTGGAAGAGATATAACCAACATCATATATAAGTACTTCATTACTTTTCACAGATGCGCAAGCAACCTGAACAGGTAAACAATTGGTTTATATGCTAGAAATGTAGAAGGAATAAGCAAAGATTCAATTACAACAAGCTTAATTGAGCCATGCTCCAGACAGAATCTTAAGCTGACATTCTATTACTATAGGCACAAACATGGGTTTTAATAGTCAGCATTGACACGGGGACAAGGTCATGAGAATCTCCTTACATTTTGTATGTGTGTGCAAGGGTGCATGTTTTCATCTGCACCTAGGCAGGAAAAATGCAGGTGGGAAATTTGCAGAGTGCACACACACACACACACACACACACACACACACACACATATATATATATATATTTAAAGCACCAAAGATTCTCCGGGAAATGTTTGCGCTATGGTGTTGCATAAAATATAAAATATTTGCATTCAGAAACTATTTTGATAGATTAAATATTTGAAGCCATGTTTGACTCCATAAACATAGGTAACACTATTGACCATGAATTGGAATTTTAAATACATATGATTTCAGTACTGAGCACAACCTACATCTTGGAGCAAAATAACTGGTAAAAGCAATCCATTATAAATAATGCACATACATCTAATTCTATACCATGTGAAAATAATCATTGATTCCATACCTCATTTTGGTTGGCGATATTCCATCGTACAACATCAAGTTGTCGACATAAGGAGAGGTGCAATAAATGTTTGGTTTCATCTTCCTTCAAGCCTTTCCAAAGGAGAAAGTTAAACAATAACAAATCAAACTAAGCAGAAGATGTCTTGAGAGCAGTAATTTTAACATACATACAAATAATTAAATAGTATGCAAGATGTGAGTGTAATATTGTATTCACATCACACTTCTAGAGAGATAATCACTAACATCCACTATCTGTGTGCATAAAAATGAGGATAGGAAAGAGGTCATATCAATGCCATGCTATTCTTATTTGAAATTTGAAGAGAAAATTCTAATTTGAGAGCGTATACATACCACCCCTTTCAACAATCCACAACCAATTGGTATGAGTCTAAAATCCAATAAATGATTTTTGCAACAGACTTGCACTAGAAGATACACAATATGATAAAGCCAGCTCTAGTACAGGAACTCACATGGCATGGATTCAGTACTCTGGCAATAAAGTGTTTCAAAGTCATGAACTGTCAAGCATCCCGATTTTGTCACCGACACCAAATATATTCCCTGGAATAAAACATACCAAAAAAAAACTAAGAAAATTCCCAAGCAAAAATATCACATGGACCAAAAAGTTGAAGTAACATGAAAAACCCTGAAGAAGTATAAGAGAATGACAAAACAAATGTCATTTACATGTGTCTACAATAAGTTAAAAAGTGAAAGTGGATGTCAAAGCAAAAATTAGAAATGAAAAGCGAACATAAGAAAATGGAGAAAAAAGAATGACAGAAAATGCTGCTCAAAATAAAGTACTCAACTTTTTTCCAATGACTTTAATTGACAGATAAAACGAGATAGAAGAAAGTACATAAGACTTTTAGTAAATATTAACTCCTCTGTTAAAGAGAGTACAGTATAGCATCAATACAACTAACTGTAGGTTATGTGTGTGTAGAGCTAAACCATAAGTAAATTGAAAGCAATGCACAATTGCACATCAATGACCAGCATAAAATTTACAAGAAATAAGCACCAAATGTATTTATCACTATGTTGTGTGTTCTGTAAACATAATGCACTTGACTAGCTTACAGTAACAACCGTTGAGCCTGTCACGTGCCCTTCAAGAAAAAATAAATTCAATTTTATATTTATTGTCTAAAATTTTCATAACATTTTCATCTTTAGTTTAACTTAAGAGGCCCAATATCACAATCAAAGCTCGTTGTGAAAATATATCTTGCATAGAAAAATATAACTAAATGCCGGGTTTTCTAAAATGTTACTCCTTAATACCTAGGTTTAAAATTTTACTTTACTATATTGATAGCAAACTTGAACTAGTTTTGTAATCACATTCTCTAGCATTCCATTTTGGGATGACACTATTTCCCCAGCCACCTCTTATATGATCTTAAATTCCTAATACAATAATCTTAGGGACATTTTGCAGAACCAACATTTTGATGGAATGGAAGAGATAAACTGTTCATGCAGACAAGCAAAATGAGATCAAGATGAAAAGAAGTACTACGTCCAATTTCCATAAATTGTGTTCATTTGATGCAGTACCAGTTCATCAAAATTAAGGACTTAACTTGTTTGGGGAATAGTTTGCTCAAGGAAAGAAGAATAAGAAGGATACAAAATCTATATCAGTTAAGCAAGTTTTGTTTCATTATCTTTTTGGAAAGTCACTGTGCTGCCTGCATAAGATTGTGGATAATTTTAGTGCATCATGATTTCTGCCAGGATGCATTTCAAGTGCTTCAAGATTACAACAGAGGAGCTCTAGTTAACAGGATTTCTTCTAGTCTACTATATTTTTTCGCTGACTATGAGCTCTGTGTGTACTTATTTTTCTACATAAAAGTTCTTATTCAGCGAGAGAGAAGGAGAGGATGCATCACCTTGTTGTCAAAGTCTATTGCTGAGACACCTTTCCTGTATAAAAACAGATAGGAGTAATACAATGTAAATCAGTAAAGAGCATGGATGCTAAAACAGAATAACCACCGTACCACTAGGGGGAGAAGAAGAGCAAAATACATGTTTGACCATCGAAAGACCATGATAACTGAGAATCTTGTAGATGAAATTTCAAAATGAAATTGAATAAGGAGGCATGGTAGGTAACAATAAAAGAGGGTGAATGCATTCAGAAAGTAGAACAAATTATTAGACCCATATTAAATGAAACAAATTCCTCAATTAGCAGAAAAACATATTGTAGAAAACAAGAGAACAAAATTAGATTTTTTTTTTTTAAGTTTTAGTTGTGTGAGCTTCATTAGTTAGATTGATTAATCATGCGTACTGAATTACAAAAATTGACCCAAATCTTGTACAATTTAATAACATGATCATCCTAGATGCAATGCCAAAATCAAAAGTATATATTGCTTCCTAAAAGTGATGACAACAGAATCCATCAGAACTCTACTAACAAAGCTATGCCCATGCTTTCTCAAAGCTCTGAAGGCTGTCATATCAAACTAGAAAAGTTTTCACAACACCATGTATTTAGCCCATGTCTATGGATACAAATACGACTAACAAATAGAGGGATCCAATTAAACCCGTAAATTAGAGAAAGAGAACAAAACCAACTTTCTGATAGGCAGTTGGTACAAATCTACACTATTAGCAACCCCATCCACCTGTGCAACAAATAACAAACTTTCTTGTCAACCAAACAGCTCAAGCATTAGCTAGGAATGAAGCCAAAGCGGGAACAGAAAACAGCCCATACATGAGTTAGGCAGGGCACACCACCAATGTGATAAAAGTGCGGAAAGGACCCAATCTGTTCATGATAAAAACAACACATTCCAGCAAGTAAGCAATATTAACGAAGTGGCAGATGAAATGCCAGTACTTAAGGATATTAATTGAGAACAAATGTAACGAGAGACCTCGGAATAAGATTGCAAGAGTAAGGTAGAAACGTCGTGTCGGTAATTGGGTTCAAATCTACCATTCAATTCGATCACGCTCCTCTTCCATAGGTTTCTAGAATGCAGAAATGGAAACGCGATGGAATTAATAAATGACTTCTGTGAATCAAATACACACAAGAAAAAGAGAGGGCGGTGCGTTGTTACCTGAGAGTAGGTTTTGTTGTTTCAGGAGGTTGATTCTTGAGAGGAACCACGTATCTCTCCATTGAGCTCCAACGGACTCTCGCTACTCACTGCGAAGAAGAAGAAGATTTGGACTGGCGTTTTCTTCATTTTTGTTTTGGGGGCGAGGGTCTGGTTATTTTCCCGCGTCAGAGCTTGTTGCTAACTTACGCATGTTGCTTATTGCGCATGCCATTTTTATTTTTATTTTCTTTTTTGTTTTTTTGTCTGTTGGGGTTCATGTTTGGGAAATCTACTCTTACAGCTAACAATTTGGCTCACATGCATTTGCATTTTTGTGGATTCGGAATGTATAAAATAAATTCAATCAATTTTTAGGTCAGGATGGACAAACTCGTATGCATCAACACATTTTTTTCGATCGTATTCAGATTATAATTTTCAAATCTAAAATTTGAATTGTCAGCTTTATATATTGCTTTCCTTTAGGCCTTCTTAACTTTTAGTGTGCTTAGCAACTGTGATGTTTTCTATAAAAAGATATTAGAATGTTTAGGGTAATATTGATCGTCCCCGGGATGTTGTGTATCATTTGTTATTTGCGCATCACCATTCTTTACACCTCGAGAATGAACAATGTCCAACATTGAACATCCTCAAGATGCCATGAAGCATATATGTTTGTGCGTCGTCGATCTTTTATATTCCGAGGACAAGAAATGTTCATCATTGAATGTCATCGAGTTGTCGTGCTTCATCTATTATTTGTGCGTGTCGTTAGTTTTTTGAAACCAAAGACTAACAACGTTCAACATTCTTGTTCAAGATGTCAAGCAACATCCATTTCTTGTGTGACATTGGTTTCTCCATGAGACAAGAGGGTAACGTTTAGCATTGATCTACGATGGTCTAATATTGCATTTTTGTTGCTTTTGTATTGTTCGTGTTATTTTATTTGCCGTGTTGGTCAATATATTTGGTGCGTGTATTTATGTACTTTATATGTATTCAATTTCACTCATTAGAAAAAACAGAATACATCATAAATATTCGTTAAAAGGCGAAGTAGTTAGCGTTAAGAGTAAATATAAAAAAGTTATTCAATATAATTTAGAAAGTAAAATCTCGCCGATAGTTCTATGGGACATCTCTGACACATAATTTTTTGCTATTTTTTTATCCTTTTTTTTTTCTTGTTCCACGAGCATCTCCTTGACAAATATCGTGGCTCATCTTGCCATGACCTTCTAAGACTTATGTCGCTCCACCCCTGTAGGGGCAGAGAACCTGTCATTGTCTTGGTTGTGCCTGAAACTATTTTCTATAGATCTCCTTGGGTTGAAGGTTTTTGGGGAGGTAAAATATGTGGCTCAACTTGCGGAGCGGCCCATTTTAGTTTTGATATGAGAGTTGAAACGCCTCTATTCAACAACTCTCTTATTGAATATTCACTTGTCATTCTCATGATTCAAATAAACAAATTCCTACTTTTCAGTAAACAGAATTTGTTTGGTATTATAATTTAAGAACAAAATATTGTAAAATAAGGCGTACTCAAACAAAAGCGTTGTATTATACTTGTGATTATTTGCTTTTGAAAGATTTGTTGATAAATATCTAAATGGAATACATGTCTTGATCTTCCCATTATTTGAGACTCACGACTTTGATGCTACCATCATTGCTCTTGACAAGAATTTTAGATAAGTTATTAACAAATCTATTAAAATGGAGTATAAATTTGATAAATATTAAAATACATTTCTCTTATTCAGATTTAGCGTGTTAGAAATCTCAATAAAAATTTATTAACATAGACTTTAAACTAATAGATAAAAGAAATGGATCGGAATAAAACGCTTCACTCTTAATAACTTAATGAAGTGATGTTAGGTCATTGACAATAATTCAGCCCATAATCCATGGTAGATTCTCTTTTTTCTCTTTAGGTATATTTGGATTTGGTTTTGGAAAAGTACAAAATAAACAGGTGGAAGTCAAAGTGACAGCACTATTCAAACGTTAACTAGCACTTTCCCTCTCAACTCAAAAAAATTTGAAATACAGAAACTGTACGTTTCATTCCAAAATCATTCAATACAGTCGCTGCAATCACGCTCTCTCTCTCCCCTCCTCGCTCTCTCTCTCTCTCTCGTCACTTCACTTCCCATTCCCAAATTCACGATCTCTCTCTCCTCTACTCTCTTAAT
>JAYMTA010002124.1:0-17445 GCA_036897625.1 Pelargonium cotyledonis | reverse complement strand
AGTTTCTAAACAAGCCATGTCTGATCTCGCATTAGGATTCGAGTATAGTTATTGTTTACTAGTTTGAGTTTGCATAATTTATATTTTGTTAGGTTGGTTTTGTTAGTGCTCTGCGTTGTTAGTTCGGCTTGGTTTGGTTTTTGTTTCATTAGTTTGATTTGGTTTAGTTTTTGTTTTATTAGTTTGGGTTAGTTTATGTTTAGAAACCAAGATTGAGAACGGGTGTTCTCACCACATATGTGTCAGCAAGGGTAGTGAACATGTTTGGTTACTAGGGCCTAAGGCCTTGAGCATGATTAATACAACTTGTTTGTTTCTCTCCAAATATATATATCAGATCGTGTCATCTAAGTCAAAACAACATGACAATTATATTCACCCTACTCTATGATCATGTAAAGAACAAGAGGCTTTTGTATAGAATGACCTCCTGATTTGCAAATCTCTTAACAAAGTCCAATTTTATATCTGATTCAGTAAAATTATTAATATTAATACAAACCTTATAGACAACATGTTTTGCGCCCCTTTCCACGTTCAATAACATTTTGTCTGTCCGCTTGTTTGATCCATGAGAGAGCTTCTCGGATAACCAAGCTTTATATTATAACTTGAGCTAGTAGAGTTGGTAGAATGATTGAAGCTCCAGTAACGAGGGGAGGGGGGGGGCGGCGGAGGGGGGGGGGGAGTTTGATTGGTGTTTCTCCTCTTTTCGAGTTCGTCACAGTGATGCACTCATGTCTCATCACTCCTATCACCTCTTCTCTGAACTCCACTTCTCGTCTAGTGCGAGGATGGACACTTCCTCCCAACTCATTTTGTGTTAAAGAAGATCGTTCTCTAACTAAATCTTGATATCTAGACTAGTGGGTGTTTTTTTTTTTTGTTATCTTCTTTCTATTGTCGCTCTTGATGTTAGGATATGTAGAATTATTTTTATTCATTTTTTTTACAATAGAACTAATGGTTTGACTGTTTTGACTCGGTCAAATACAAGGACTTAATGCGATGTTGTTTTATTATTATTTTTCACGTATCAAGGTAGATGATATATAGGGTAAATGGAAAGTTTGAGTGATGAGTTCAGGTCAGAGTTTCAAGTCAATGATCTCAGACCCATTGCTTGCATAAATCAATGCATCGTTAAGTGGAAACACTAAATATGTTTATGAGAGGAAAACTTCTGGTGTAAGAATCAGGATCTCTACACAAATATGCATATGAACTTTGAAGATTAGAGGATTTCAATGAGCATGCGCAGAACGTGAAGAACCCTTGAGATCTTTCTTGTGCTATTTGGAGAGTACTTTTGTAAGAAATGAAATAGTGCTCCCTTTTAGTTTTGGTGGAGGTCTCTATATATAAGCCTCTAACTCACCGGATGACATGTGATTGGTCGAGAATTGTGGTAGAACATGTTGAAGATTTTGATTTTGATTTTGATTTTTTTGAGTTTTTTTAATTCACCCTCCAAGAGCCCTCTAAGCTTTATGAGTGGAGTGAGAGTTTGATTTCCAAGCTTGTGAGAGATGGAGCCGCTCTTGTTCTCTTAATCCCTTTCTCGGGATTGGCCTCTCAGATCTCTATGAATCTTTCAAGTTCAATAAGCGAAGTGGAGTGTTGTTTATTTATACTTGGGGTAAGGGGATTCGCTCTTGCACGCTTTGAATGTTCTTTTCATTATCACGAATCCAAGGAAGGGACGAGTGCAAAATATGCTCATGCACGCATAAAGCTTTATGGACAAGTCTTGTGGATGCGTGCATACTGAAGGGCTTCGTGGGAAGCCTCACAACTGAGTTCTGAAAGTCCCTATCAGACTGGATGCACGATCCTAGCACGGATGAGGTCATGCACGAATGGGTTGCGCAAGAGAGATGGATGCCCGCGATAAATGAATATGTACAGAGCCTTATGTGGATGCATGTGAATTTGTTATATACACTTGGAAATAAATCTAGATCTCCATTTTTGTCTGTGTATGTTTGTAGCTCCAAATCTTGTGTACTGAGCAAATATTGGGCAATGTGCTCTGTGACAATCCCAATAGATCACATCTTGCAGCAGTAAACTTTCCCAAACTATCCCCATTTGTCTTTCAACCAGCACACCTTCTTCTATACTCATATGTCTTGATATAAGTGTTACTGTTTTTATTCGGAAATAAATTAACACAAGTTAGTTTAGTGTGGGCAAAATTAGGGTCGAGTTCAGATCAGGTTTGAGTTGTTGAATCTTATTTTTGTCTTACATGATATTCGAATTTATCTAATTAGAATCAGATTTTAGACATAAAATACAATGATTTTGTGGGTTTATCCGGTCCGAAACTTTGCATGATGAACCCAATCCGATCAACTTCGGGTTGAGTTATGATTGGTTAAAAGTAGGGTCGATCGGTGTCGGAAATTGATCCATATTTTTAGATGATTGGATTGCATGAAATGGACTAGGTAAATTTTTGGGTCGTGTTAGAGAATTAATTAAACTAAAAGTTTCAAATTGATGTGTCTCTCTCGTTTTCTAAGCCGTTTTGAGAGTCGGCTAGGACTTTTGTTCGACTACGGTTGCTTTTGATTTTTAAAGCGGCGATAATTTGTTAGTTTTGCATATAGTAAATTGCGGTCTTTCTCATTAAGATAACGAGTCTTGCTTTGATAACAAGTTTTCGATTTTTTGTTAGATTTTTTGGTGTGTTGATTTTCAAACCTCCAGTTTCTATTGTTTTGTTATCATTTGATTCAAACTAATATATACTTAGTTTTTGTATTAAAAAAAAGGGTTCAAACTGATAGTTGAAGTTCATATTTATACTTTTAATGTTATATATTAGAGTAACATAAGCATCAGTTGACTGATATAACTTTATATCAGTTGCCTTAATGAGGTGATGACACCTCATTTAAAATCATGGATCCGGACGGGTCGCTCCGCTATCACAAATTCACTTGGGTAGGTATAAATGAAATTTGATAATGTGTCATCACGTCATTGGCTTAGTTAAGTTGCAACTGATATAAAATTATATTAGTCAACTGATACACATTTTACTTTTCAACATATCAGACAAAGAAATTTGCACATTTTACACGTAAATTTGACTCACTACTAAAACGTTACTCTTTTGTTTCTCAAGTCGATTCTTGATATTTTCAATTCAAACAAACACACAAAATAATCACTTCAACTGTTAGATTTGCAAACTATATTCTTACGAACATAAGAAAACACATACAAGACTTCACGCCACGTTGTAAAAGTCGTTTTCATAAATTATTCATTTTAGTATTTGAAAATTGAAAATAATAGAAATACAGTAATATAGGAAAACTATAGAAACCAAACCAACTCATCCCCGCCATGTTATTATTGTTCCCTCTCATCTCTCATATTCCAATCTTGAGGAGCAAATGGGTTGCTGTGTTAGCACCAACGCTACAAGGCAAGAACCCATTAGCAAATCACCACCTCCTTCAGCTTCCATGGACGACCTCCATGAGACCGTCAAGGAAGTTCTCTCCGTAACTCCCGCTCACAAACCCATCACTCCAAAACTCCTACACAACCACCTCTCCGTCGTACCAGCTCATGCCCACAACCTGTTCGACAAAATGCCTCACCCAAATTCCACCCCAATTAGCCAACACAAAGAGATCTCCGAAGCAGTATCCGAGATTTGCAGCTTGATCGAAAGCGCCGTCTCCGTTTCCAGCCTCCGGATCCGGCGCTCTCCGGCTAAGCTCCGCCAAACCAAGCCTTTTTTCCCAAGTTTCTCAAGTCTGCCGAGCCTTTTTCCCAAGTTTCCCAAGTCAGCCAAGGGGATTTGGGTCCGAAAAGAGAGCGGGTTTTAGTGGGGAAGTCCCCCACTCGGAAATTACCCGACCCATCTCCGACCCGTATAAATGGCAGTGCCGGGTTGGAAAGGACGGGCCCGGGTAGTGCGGTGAGGAGGATTGGGTTGGGGATTGAAGATCAAAGAGTGGGCGTTTCTAGGCGTAGGTCCCAGTCACCAGCTGTTCGGAGTGAAGGCGGGCCCAACAGATCCAACAACATGGGTCGAATCTCGCCAGCAAAGAAGTCGAATCAATAGACGGGTCGGGTCAGGGCTGCTCCGCTGCGGAGTGGAGGCAATATGAAAGAGTCGCTCGAGAATCCAACGGTGTCGTTGGAGTGTTTCATATTTATTTAGCATTGTTATGACTTATGATGTCGTTTTGTGTGGAGCCACAAATGTTGGTTTCACCTTGTGAGTTAATCGAGTCCTAATTCTTTGTGTATTTTTTTTTTGGGGGGTTAATTTCTTGTAAATACTACCCCATCTCTCTTAGAATGTTTCTCAAATCTTATTGTTAAAAAATTGATGTGTTGTTTCCTGGAAACAAAATCCAATATATAGCAATTCCCACAATAAAAAAAAAATACCCGCGATATGTAACAAATTTATATCACAAATATATGAATGTCAATCACACAAGATATAATTTGTGACGGAACTGTGACATAATATTTTTGTCATTATTCCGTTACAAAATGTAATTTGTGAGGAAACTGTGACAAAATATTTTTGTCATTGTTCTGTCATAAATGTGTGTGTGACAAAAATTTCCGTCACAAGTGTGTTTCTGATATAAAATATGATTTATATCACAATTTGTAACAAAACTTGACGAAAAATTATCTCTTACGGATTTCCGTCATAATTCGTAACATTTTTGTTTTGTAGTGTTCATATTCAACCCTATGACTTAACGGTGTTGTGTTTTATTTATTTATTATTATCTAGTTTTTTTTTTTTATACAGAAAGGTGCCGAAATCTTTTCTTGTAATGGCCTAAAGGGGTATTATCTAGTTAGTATAGTCTGACTTCTAGACTAATCTCCTTGCACATTATATGCCCTTTTACTCAACTAATATAAGTGCTAAATCATTCTGATGCTACCTGAAAAATCAAAACTAAATTAGCCTTTGGTGTTGTGACATGTGGCACTCAACACCACGTTATCTTCGTCTCATAATGACGGATTTGAGGATTTGCTCCAGAGCCACGATCTCTCGGACTTAATCTTGGACGATAGATCCGCAGACACGCTTCCAAAATCGCGACCTCATGGACTTTCTACCAAACCCATCAACATTTGGCCACACCTGGAGCTACGCCATGCTCACTTAGCAATGGGACGCACCTGAAGTCATCAACAATTTCCTAAGGCACCCCTTCTCGATCGGGGACATAACAAACGTCTTTGATAACAATCTTGTTCAAAACACTTACATACTCCACACACAAGACCAAACTTCAGTATGTCTGCGCAGGTCCGATACGCCTCCCACGGGTCCCTTCGCGAGTCCCCCAACAAGTCCCTCAACGAGTCACCACACCCCCCCTCGAGTCCCCCACGGGTCCCTTCGTGAGTCCCACCGACGGGTCCTCGCACGAGTTCTTCCATAGCCCCGCCCGCCCCCCCACCCCGCCGCTCCCTACTACCAGTTTTGACCCCCGCGGGTTTGGTACATTTGCTCGAGTACAAGTAAAACATTACTCCTACCTCGGTTACCTCAATCATGAAACATTCCAAACATGTAGTGAAATTCACAAAATGAGTTTGGAACCTTAGGACCCTACCCCATGTGGTAGAGGCTCACAAAGGTTACAACGAACTCCCCAGCACGTACAAGACGTACATGGGACTTTGAACACGCCCGGTACTCACGAGCAACGCGCTCGAGGGGTGAGAAGTCTAAGACTCAAGTGGGATCCAAAGTGGACCCTATTTCACCCACCAATTAATCACACGTTGACATATGACGACAATTTGGTAAAAGTACAAATACCCTCTCTTGGGAAGAGAGAGAGGAGACATATATTACATATTTTCAATCATCTCTCTTGCTTTTTCTCTCTGAAAATGCTCTCTAGAGCTTCGTGTATTCCTCCCGAGATCTTGCTCTCACGCCTAAGGCGGTGTACCAAAAAACACCCTGGGTACCCTGTTCTTTGATGTGTTATCTTCATGCAAGTCCTAGGTTTGAAGCAAGACACAACCTGGACTCGCGACATCAAACCCTGACTTTGACTTGAGAACTTGAGACTTAAAGAAATTTATAACACTTAGGAAATTCCATAACTACGTGGACAAGAAGACAAGATATTTTACTATGTTTTCTTTGACCCGAGTCAAACAAATGAATTAGCTGGTTCCATTGTTAGGAACGCATTGAAAGACAGCGTTCCTCTTACCTCGCATGACAACACAATGGATCCTCCTCGTCGCAAGAAGATTTTCGACAACCATGCATCATATGACGTTGCCCCCTCATCATCAAGGGGGAGACTTCCAACTCCAACCCTGTCTGCCCAAGACCGGTTGGGCGACCACATCAACCCTTATACATGCAATGTGGAAGAAATAAGAGAGAAAATCCAAAAGGCACTTAACTAGGAATTACTTAACCTTCGCGACTATCTTGATCGCAACCGGGCCAACTTTGGCATCAGACCAACGGGAACATCTAAAGTCCCTTTGGCCAGCCATAACCCTCCGCCGCTATCCAACAAGTCCCCACTCCTGGTCGGGTTCAACGATACCATAAAGTTGTTTGGAGACCAAATAGGTGTCATCTTGCAAGCCTCACTCACCTTAGCATGTGCGGTAACAGCCCCTGCCACCACAACGACCCATGTCACTTGAGATCCGCCTTCACCCCGGCTCCAACCTATGAAGAAGGAGTGGACAGATGCCCCGCCCGTGCAGACTTGACCTACCGATCAACCTATGTCCATTGCGACGCCTTAGCTCGTGATGGTCACAACAATCGCTTTGAGGACCACAAGTCCGCCCACCATAGGCATGCGCGCCTGGATGATCCGCCCTTATAGACTTAGTGCGAGAAAGACTATGGCGAATTTGACATCGCTAGATTGTGAGAAAATAATACTCACCGCAATGCCACCCCAATGTACTCCATCCTTGATACCGTCGATAGTCTAACGGACGCCATTGGGATACAACAAGGCATGACGACCCTCCTTCTCACAATGGATGGACTAGGGAGTCAAACCGACCCAACATAGTCAACAGTGATAGCTTAGCCATTATGGCACTCCAAGAATGGGTACAATGCCTCCAGGTGCAACTCGCGTCCATTGGCGCAATCACCTCTCATACCCTAGCCTACATCCCTTCGGTGGTCTCCATCCATTTTGTGGTGATTGTCACACCAGTCCTTGTCGTCAATAGTCCGTTGAGCCTTGCTCTTCAAAGGTTCGGGTAACCCTTGACATTCGTATACCAAATGTGACATACGATGGGATGACAAGTGCCATAGAGTTTGCCACGAACTTTGGGCTCGGGACTAACTTTCAGACGAAGTGCAATGCTACTCGCTATAGACTCTTCGCCAGCACCCTCATGGGGCCGGCCTAGACATGGTACCGAAGGCTTGCCAACGAAACTATCACTTATTGGGAACAATTCAAGAAAATATTTTTGAAAAGGTTCGCCTGGGCCGGAAAGAATGTCTAGCCAAAAATGACTCTCAACCAAATCCGCCAAGCCCCTAACGAATCATTGAGCGTACGTCGACAGGTTCTGTATGGAGGTGTACGAGTGCGACGTAATCACTGTTAATGCATCACCTCTCCAATGTTTACTAGCGCGCTCATAAGCAATCTGCCCAACTCTTGAATGAAGATGTTTGCCCTCTCCCGAAGATATGTGTCGGCCGAAGACATGTTGGCCTAAGCCACCAAACCTTCTAAAACTTTAAGAAGGGCAAAGGCAAGGCCTACTCATCTGTTAGCTACACGGTCAAACCCGCATTGAGACACCAGGGCCACGTCTTTTTGTATTAATCGCAACCACTCACAACTACCTATCAAGAAGTGTGCGACTACATGCTTCATCATGAAGGCTTCGAGGCTCTCATGACCAAAAACTCAAATCATCGGAAAAAAATAACCAAAAACATCAAAGAATAATCTAGCCTCTCAGAGCACAGCACAACATGCCTAAAATATCTACAACTACCCAACAAAAAAGAAAACGTACAATGCAAGCAAAAATTTAAAAAGGGTGAAAAAAAAATGAAAACATGCAATGCAATGGAATGTTGTCCCCCCCACCCCCACAAAACTTAAAGCTAATCATTGCCCTCAATGATTAAACTTTAAATTTGCATACAAAACTAACTACATGATATGCATGATGAAAAACTAGATTAACTATGCAATTAAGAAGCTAATAAAAAAAAAAAAAAACTAATGTACAATACCTAGGGCGAGTGGACGCACTCAACCCGAACTATCACTCTCTTCTGAACTCGACTAAATCCTAGGCTTTTTTCCCTTGCCTTCATAGGATGGTGCTTCCCTTGCCGGCCTCTTACGATGCTCCAAACAAATTCCACCCGGTCTCCTTGCGCCGCATTGAGCCGCCAACTCGTCCACCTTCGCATCGAGCCGCCCAATGGCTCGCATCATCTCAAGCATCCTCTTTTTTATGTCGGCCAAGGTGGATGCCTCAGACTCTTGCTTCTTCTTCTTCTCATCTGCTTCTCTCTTTGCTTTCTCATCGGTCTCTTTCTTCGCTCTTTCCTTTGCTATGTTTACGTCCCTCTGAACCCATTCATGGTCAGTATCTATAATGACCCCTGAGAATCTGCCCATGGTGTTAATCCCACGCCGCATAATGGGTCTTGTTGCGGGGATTTCCACCTCAATCCTATACATATCGACTCGCCAAAGGTAGTATAACTTAAATATGAGGCTGGGATACTAAGGATTCTTTTCTTCGGTAGCCCTTCTCATTTGTGTAAAAATTATCAAACCCAAATGCATTCTTTGGTTTGTCAATATGAAATATTACATCAATAGCCGATCACCGGCTATCTTGGGAAGATTCCCATTGGGGAATATACGAGTATTAACAAAAGCAATCCACACCTTAGCTTTGAAATATAAATCCCACTTTTTGACCTTTGGCATCCCATTTCTGCCTAGAGTGACCATATCTGTTGGCCCACATATGACAAAACTTAATTCCTTCAAATCTCAATTACCCCTATCTTGGAGTGCATAGAATTTGCAGGAATCGAGATTTAATTCGGGTCCACCTAGCACACGATTCAACATTAGGGTTGAGACTTAGAAAGTCTTGCAACGCATCGTTACTAGGATGCATGGCGAAATCTGCCATCCCATCTCTGTAATTCTTGGACTCAAAGGTCCTAACTATCCCTTCACTCCATGAAAATCCCCTTTTAGGGATCAGTTTCACTCGAAGTGCAATGAGTGACTCGTAGTATGAGTAGGCAGTGTCAGACACGAAATGATGAGCACTATAATGAGGGTTGGGCAGCGAAGCTACTTCCTTCTCATTAACTTCTTCCTCATTGGTGCCATCGGCATTAATAGAGCTCGTGGACTCGTTGCGAGGGGCTGAATCATGAAAGGCTTCTTCAGCCTACTCATCCTTACCCTCCCACAACGACTGCTCATTTGGGTCATCCTCAGTGGAAGACACTTAATTGTTCACCTCTACCTCCTTCGAAGAAGAAGACAAAGATGACGATGATGACAATTCTATGGGGGTTGCGAGTGAGTTGGAAATTCTCACCCTTACTCCCCAATTGGGTCTTAGGCTCATACGTCTCATGATGAACAAGTAGATTTGAAGCAATTAAAATAAGAAAATACCAAGGTGTAAAAGCCAAAAATATATACTAACCAATACTCAAACAGAGTAACTAGTAATTCTAGGCTAATAGAACGTAAATAAAAGGAGAAACAACATGTGATTACCTGGATTCCAGCAAGGGATGAAGCTTCACGCAACCTTCGAGCGAGCTTAAATGGCCTCCAATGGTGGAGTTGATGAAGTTTGGGGAGAAAGCTATTAGAGGGTTGATTTATTTTTCGGGTTATGGGGTCTCAAATGTGATGAAGAGAGATGAGATTTTCGAAACCTAGATGGATTAGGCTATAATTATCCCTCTCTTTTCTTTTTTCAAATCACTAAAAATCTACCCAAAAATCAATTTTTGAAATTGAAACCCAGCGCTCCACCATTGATGGCTCTGGTAAGAGAGAGAGGACATTGCTCCATCCTCGACGTCAAGGTGAGAGAGAGAGAGGACGTTGGTCGTTGCAGGTGGCAGCGACGGTGCTCCAGCCTCGACGATTCCGGTGAAAGAGAGAGGATGGTGGTCGGCCGTGCGCCAGAGTTGTAGAGGTGGCCGAGGTTGTTGCAGGTGGTGACGACTGAACTAAGATCTGTTTCTTTTTCTTTTTTATTTTTTTAAATCTTAAGGGTCTGTTTGGCTTTTGTGTTTTATTTATTAGAGGGTATTTTGGTATTTTTGACACCTCAGACGAAAAAATGGATGGAAAATTGGACGGGTAAAAATGCGACATAGTACAAGATAGTCAATAGTTAGGAACTAAAATTGAGGGAATCAACGTGTAAAAGGTGTCAAGTACAAGATAGGTATGTGTAATTTTCTCTATATTTTTCATCACATTTAAGACTCAATTAAGAAAAATTATTTAATTTTGACAATCATTAACATTCATAGTACTGCTAATTTATAAACTATAAAATAAAACATAAGATATGATCCAAAATAATTATTTATAAAATTTACATCACTAGCAGAATTTTAAGTTTCAAATTCGTCTACTTCTTAAATGCAATTCTTATGTGTGTATTAGTTATAAGGAGAAATTACAGCATGCCATTATGTACTTATCACGTTTGACACCTAATTTTCTACAATTTTCAAGCTTGCCAATCAGTTTCTCAGTACTTCGCAAAGTACTATTTCGTTAGTTAAATATAACTGAAATACACACTCTCTCCTCACATGCATGGCCATGCCTAATTGGTTTTTTTCAAATACAAATTTTATGGGGAGATAGAGTTGTACAATAAGGAGTGAGAGATAAAAATAAAGGAGGGAGCTAGGGTTTGTTTGATTTTGTTTGATTTTTTAATTTTTTTTAACCAATTTATGGGCTTGTGATAACTCGTATTTTATGCTAGTTATTAAACCCTAAATAATGCATAGATGTCCCCTTTTGCTCTCAATTTGCACTCAAACAACAATTACTTGAGTGTAAAACCACTAAATTGCCCCTCTTGTTGGTTAATTGTCACAAATCCCGACTTTAGGTTATTTTTGGTGTTTTAAAGCATTTTTTCACTTATTTGTGCTCAATAATGCTTGTTTTAGTGTTCTGGACGTTTTCACGATAATTCAAGTAGATCCGAGCATTAAAGGGAGCAAAAACTGAAGTCGGAAATCTAAAGAAATGAAGAAGCCTCCAGCGCCGCGGCGACCAAAAGTCAACCAATCTTAGACTTCAACGTGTGTCAACAGCTCAGTAGCGGATTCAGTGGCGCAGTCAACGGTGGTGAACCTACGGGACGCCGCGGCGCCGATCTCCAGCACCTAGGCGTTGGTATGCTGAAACCTCTATAAATAGAAGGTTGATTTTAGGGCTAAGGGTTCAAATTTTTTGCATTTTCCTTACCTCCTCTGCATTCCCAGACGTCCTACTGCAGTTCCAGAGCCTCCCATCTCCCATTTTCATATCCTATTTCAATTTTTTAGCACTTTACTTCTTGTATTTGGTTAATTTTGTGGATTGGACACAAGGGTTTGGTAGATCATCGTCGTTAATCGATTGTGAGATCACTCCCTTCGCTGTTTTCATTACAATATTACTGGTATTTCCAGATTTAATATTATTGCAATCTAGTTTTGAATATTAATTTGTTCATGCTTCTATTGTTCTATATTGTGTTTGTTAATTTCAAGATTTATTCTATGATGATGATTATGGTTGTTTCCGTCTATGTCACGACCATGATCAACTAATCCCTATGTGATAGGAATGTAGTTGATCGTGGTGAGATGGACTAGGCTATTTAATTACCTTAGTGTATTGAGTCAAAAACAAGGAATTAAGATGGTTCGTGGGTTTAAAGCCTTGTGGTGACTTGATCGCCCACAACTCGGATCTTAGCACAATCTGCGCCTCTAACCGAGGGCGGAGTGTGTGGATCGAGCCGTTTCGTGGAGGAACTCATAAGATGGCTAATTCTTATTGAGCCCTCCATGCCCACATAAAGTCGAGCACCATGCTAAGGTGTATGCGCAACCTCCCTTGCAGTTATATGCCTGGGGCGCAAATGATATCTAGGCTTTATCCGAGAATGGTATCTTCACTTTAAGTCACGGTGAGCCCTGCAAAGGACACCGTGTGTGAAAGCGTGCTTGGGTAATTACCTTGTAACTCAATATGCTAGTTAGAATAGTCGAATCCATCGAACCCGTGAAAATCAATAACATCCCGATTCACGTCTTCTCTAAATACCGGGTACTATCTCTCACTTCCTCTAACCTTTTAATTTGAACATTTACGTTTATTTACATGATCACTGTCACACACTCAGCCCCATCCCCCAATATTGCTTACACGATTTCCTAGAGTAGTTACACTATCACTTAGTACACCTACACAACTACCTCAAGTTCCTTGTGGATACGATACTCGGACTTAACAGTCCTATATTACGAGGTCGACACCGATATACTTTCCGGAGCCACACCAGCTTGTTTAGTTTCAAAAACTTAAAACTATAAAGGCATAATGGTCATTGGAAAAAAACTAACGGCATTATGGACGGAACAATACTTTGCCGAGTACTGAAGGGTTGAGTGTCAAGCTTGAAAATTTTAAGAGGTTAGGTGTCAAAGGTGATAAGGTCATATGGGATGACTGTAATATCCCATAGTTATAAAGTAATGCACATAAGTAATGATTGAGTTATTTGGGTAGAAATACTATATGAAGATTTCGGTTGCCGAATTTGGCATCTATTCGCCAGAATCTATGAACATGAACAAAATCAAATATAAATCAACGCAAAATTTAACCAATTAAACACAAAATTAAACCTGAAAGTCATCAACCACTTTGAATTTTAGAACAAAAATGGCAACAAATAGAGAAAAACAACAAATGGGGGCCCATATTAGATCTGGAGGTGGAGCTATCGTCGTCGATTGTGTGTGATGGAGGATTTGTCAGTGTCAGATGGATCTTGTCTCGATGTCGCCGAAAATATGTGGGGCAAAGCGGTTCACGAGTAGGGACAGAGGCGGCAGAAACCCTAGCTGTAACCTGCTTCATGATAGAGGTGGCAACAATCGATATGGTTCAAATTTGTCCTTCGATCTCCGGCTAGTAGGTGACTCCGGCGAGTTTCCCGAGGAAGATGATGTTCAGAAGGGATTTGAGCAACAAGTCTCGGCCATATTTGGTGGCGGAGGCAGAGATCAGAACGTGTATGGTGGTGGATCTCGACTGGATCTCGTCTTGATCTCAACGGTGGTGGAGGCTCGATCTGTCCATGGTGGTGTGTTATTGTCCGTTGGAGGCTCGATGGTGGCGGAGGCTTGACTTGTTGACGGTGGAGGAGGCTCGACAGTAGGGGTAGCTCGGTTATGACGGTGTCGTGACGACAGCTTGCAGTGGTCACATAGGTAGTCGGCAAAGATGTCCATCGAAGAAGGCAGCCGGGGGAGCTGTTGTTGTTTCTATTTTTATTCAAATTAACTAAAGGGTTTGTTTGACTAGAGTAAAATATCATTTTTTTTTTAGAGAAAATACATAATATTATTGTCAAGAGTTCATAACGGGGTTACATACACCATCATTACTCTAACTCCGAGACTAGAAAAAGAAATAGCGACTCGAACTAGGTCGACATCCTATGTCACTGATCTAAATAGCCCAAAAAAGGGGAACCATAAGACTTATATTGAATATACACTCAAGCCCTAACAAGACATAAGCTTGCCAATATACCGGGGACCCTTGTCCCAAAACGCTCTATATCAAACATACACTCACGCCCTAAAAGGAGACCTAAGCTTGTTGATATAGAACCAATGACCCATACCTAAACTACCAAAGAAACGCAAAAACAACTTCTAACAAAGGAAGACAAACCACTAAACCAAACAAACTAAAAAAAACTAAGAACCTACCGGTACGACCCAAATCTGAACTGAAGACGACGTTTTGCTTGGACTCCAGCATCTCTTTGCAATACCGAAGGCAAAACTCTAGCGGCAGGGGGGGCGGGGGGGGGGGGGCGCAAACATAAACAAACAAACACAAACTAAACTTCAATCAAACCCTAGTACACAGAGGGAGAGAGGCAGCGGCACTAAGGCCCGGCGGCCAAGCCGTCGGAGATGGCTTGAAACAAACCTTCAACAAAAGCCTAGGAGGAGGGAGAGGCGGCTAGGGTTTTTCATTGTTGAAGTATTCTCTTTTTCACATGCACTAGCATAGTAAAATATCATTTAATTATAAAAGTTAGGGGTATTTTAATATTTTTGTATGGTAAACTAACAATGTCATAACATAACCAACTATTGGCAATTTGAGGAGGTTATCTGCCACAAGTGAAAGTACATGGAATTCATAGGGTTCAAGTGGTAACCCTATAAGGATCATTTGCAATTTGCTCTAAATTTAAATATTGAGTCTGATTCAAAATAAGTGTCACATATTTCTTTTTTTTTTTTGGCGGTCTATTAATTAAGTTGTTTATGCATTAGCTAAATTGTTAATTACTTGTCCTATTATGTCAGTATGGACAAGGCACTAGAGATTTCTCCAACTATTATGGCTCTTTCAAAAGCTATTTTGGTAAAACACATAATTCAGTTCATGAACTATCGTGTTTGGATTCAATTTAGTTCATGAACTCTATAAACCCAAAATGGTCCCATAACTTTCGTATTTGGATTCAATTTGGTCTGTAAACTTTTATATATAGACCTAAAATGGTCCTTATTGTTAGAGTTTATATCAAAAGTTTAGAAACCAAATTGAATTCATAAAATTTAAAAGTTCACACGTTAAATTAGGTCTTTTACCACAACAACAACAACATTAATACATTTCATTTTATAATTTTAATGGTATAATCATTTTTTATTTATAATTTTCAAGTTAATCGATGAATATTCAAATTTATTTTTATAATAAGTGAAAGTAGAAACTCAAAATAAGATTAGTGGATTTATTAATACGTACAAATAATTATAAAATGACTTTATTTTGGATCATTAGTAGTATTTAAATCTAATTAATATAAAAACAATTCCTAGAATCAAAATGCAAAGATAACTCACATCTTCTTCGAATATTTCACGGCATATTCGATCTCACACTCTAAAATAGAAAAATATTAAGTAACATCTTTTACCTAATTCATTACATGTAAATTCTCTCAATTAGATGTATATTTGTATGCCATAATTGTTTAGGGCATATACCGAATATTCCGAAATTCATCTTGCCAAATGTCAATTGGTACATGTATCATAAATCGAAAGTGTAGAGACATTTATACACTCCTTAATAAATTTGTTCTCTCATCGCGTATATAAAATGATAGATAACACTCGTAATCATATAAAACATTCATTTTCTATACATTTGAAATATTTTCACTAACAATGGAGGAAGAGGGAGAGGAAGAAGAAAAGAATACGATAGGGAGCATAAGTTTTTTCAATAAAACTTAATACAATCAGATTAGTAATCTACCAAATTTATCATCACGGTTAGACTAGTTCGTCATTATTGTTTGATTATTTTTTTTATGATTTTATTTATGCATGTAGAAAATTGTTTTTAATATTAAACTAAAATGTTGAATAGCGTGCATGGAGTCTTGTTGCTACAACGACAACGAGGGTAGTCAGGTGCTGATCCTTTGTTGAAGCTCAGGAGTATTTAGAGAAGGGTGAACTTCCTGATAGTTCATGCATGAAGGATAGAAATCAACTATTTATAGTTGTCATTCTCTAACATGTCGCTTCCCTTTCAACACACCTCTCCTACCACAGATAATACTAATAGCAAAATATTCCATTTCATTTTTTTCAATTGTTTATTTTATTCTATATTGTTATCTTCTTCAATCCTTAAAGTATTTGAGAAATTCTTAGTTGGTCTTACACTATGCTATTTTGTTTTGAATTTGTCAAAAACTACTTTAATTAGCTACATTTGCAGATGTGTCCGATTTGATACAGAATTGTATTTTCCACGTGAAAGGAAAGAACGTTTTTATTTTTAGGAAGGGGGCAGTTACATTGTTGTGCATCCGCAAGATTTCAACTACATGATGGTGGTGAAAACAGTGACACTTCAGCTGATACAAAAAACATGAGGAGGACTTGTCATTTTGGCCCGACAAGACAAACGATCCAATTTAAGTTTTGGTTTGTTTGACTCTTTGCTCTTTCTTGAGGAAAAAATCGAGTAGATTAATGAGTTGAGGAGAGTACTCTTAAGTTAGGATCCCAAAGATTTAGAGTTTAGGATATAATTATTTCTTGTTAATTAATATTGTAACAATTTGAAATGTTAAGGCCATGACTCGAGTTAGTAGGTTATGTGAAACGATAACAGAATATGCAAATTGTATTTAGTAGTTACATAAGTAACTTATGATTCTGAGTTTGTTATAGACGTTCTACCAAAAAGTTTTACATGTTATATAGACATCGATTATTTTTAATGTCGTTTGAATCTATTGCTTTCTAACAATCAGTACAATTATACACAAACATCAATCATTTTTTTCCTGCTAAGTAAATGGTATTTTTCATTAAGATCCCAAGTGGTAAACATATGTACAAACACTCAAGAAAGCGAAAAAATACTACTCCTACTTGTTAAATGTTATGATGATGTCATCTCCACGACATCATCCTTCCTTCCCTCTTACCGAGAAGCTTCCTCCAACCCTCCAACCACATGTACTTATCTCATTTATTTTTATGTATTTTGGCTATAAATCAACCTCTCTTTTTATGTAAATTTGGATTTTGGCGTTCGTGTCCCGTTAAGCTTTGGCTTAACTTTTATTGTACTTTGTATTATTTTCCGTTTTCGGATTTATCATTATATAAAGTATTATTTGCTTATAAAAAAAAAGTTATATATATACCAAAATTATTCCACATTTCTCATTCCCGAATTGTTTCAACCTGGTATCAGAGCTTAGTTGCTCTGTGTTTTGTTCCACTGCCGGCACCACTCCCACCATGGTAGTGGTGCCAAACCAAAAACTGACCCAAGCCTTGCTCTGCTAAGGCAAGGCCATCACCGGCCAAACCAACGGCCTTGCCATCACCACCTCCAGCGAACCCATCGCGAACCGTCATACACAGATTGGTCCAAATCTTCTCATATCTGAAACCGATTCATATCCACCTCCGTTGCTGCTCCACACCGGAGCCCCGTCAGTAACAACATCCGCACATTACTGCCTTTGCTCACCGTCGTTCACTGACCACCGGAAACTCCAGCACGACCGCTGACCACCAATCTGCTCCACAACAGCCCATCC
>JAYMTA010002123.1:0-17461 GCA_036897625.1 Pelargonium cotyledonis | reverse complement strand
GTAACTAAATTTAAAGAAAAACCCCACCTTAACCAAATAATATGGAGTCTGGGTACTGTTGGAGCTAAAATATTTGTGTGGGGGCCTGTGAAGTGAGTTTTTGAAAGCTGGGGGACTGTGGAGTATTTTTCTCTTTTTTAAATTAATATTAAAATAATACAAAATGTCACGTTAGCGCCACGTCAGTAAAGTTAACGGTTCCGTTAACTTAACTTAACGGATGGATCCATGTGACCAAATAGTATGAAGTCCGGATATTTGTCTGAAAACCTGTAAAGTGAGTTTCTCATAGATTAGAGGTCTCTGTAGCATCTGTACCTAATACTTTATATAGGGTTGAAAAGGTCCCAAGTTTAAAATATTAAAAAAAAAAAAAACTTTTTAGCCGTTCTCTAGATAAACCACTTAGGTCCCTATATTTTACACATATAGGGTCAATTTAGTCTTTCTCACTAGTTGCGTTTAACCGACCGTTAACTTGACGCTTTAAAATAATTTTAATCATACATATTATACACATGAATACTTACGTCATGTGTTATGAGTTAGTTGGTTGAACATATTATATTTATACACCATCTTCTTCATGTGTCTTCTTTTTTATTTTCAAAAACCGCAAATATATGTAAACCCTAACACCTCAAAACATATGAGGAGCAATTTAATTCTTTTGTGGTTTAATTGAAATAGTCGTGTGAGGAAAAGATAATGAATGTCCAATTATTTTCGATAAAATATGAGCTATACATATGTTTTAAGTGACAATTCAACATATTTGGCTTTTGGACAAGGACGAGGGCAAGATGGTCATTAACCATGCATTTGAGCTCCAGCAAGCAAATCTCATGCCAACATCATAGGAACAGTTGCATTCTTTTCGTTTACTAAATCCAGAAGGCAATAATTAGAACAAATTGCAAACGCAAGCTAAAAAGCAAAAAATACTTCCATACAAGTTTCCTCTAGCTATGGCTTTGATCAAAAAAGACAGAAATGATAGTCAAAACAGAATCCTTCTACGGTTTACAACAAGTACGCATTATAAAATCGGTTCTCAGACTCCACGACAATTTAATATTTCCCGATGATTACCAGCAGCAGCACGATTCCAGACTCCACGAAAGTGCAATGTCCACATCATAGATCTGCTTCAATACATGGTTGCGTTGATAATTCCTCAGAATATATGCACGATGTCATAAGCGAATCTATCACGTCAAAGAAAACCAAGAAAACGTGCCAAAAAACAACAAAGCAGGCTAACTTCCTTTCAAAAGTTATTGATGATTTCAACTTAAAACTTTTTTGTGTAAAATATCAATATCTGTGGAACAGATTTATTGTACACACGACAATCAATTTGTGGCACAATACCTCGGATTTCTACGCATAGTGCCCTAAGTTGAGCAGTGCAGCTAGGTGCTCTAATTGTTCTAAGGTAGCGTTCCATTATAAATTTTGAAATGGGAATGGGATTCCCAATCCAAAATCATTTCCATGAACAAAATGTCATAATACAAACATGAGAAATGAGAATCTCATTCTCTTTCCTATTATTGATTCTCATTTTTACACAAGAAATTTAAAACAAAACACTACCTGAATGTTTTAAATCAGAAAGGTGAGTCAAACTGCACAAGAAACTTGATGTGCGACTCATTTCAGTTTTCACACTGCATCAATTAATATAAAAGAAATGAAAAGAGCCTATGGCAGTAAAAAGAGCTGGGTGGTTTATGATCTTATCACATCATATCAACAAATCATACTTTTTTTGTATTGTTACTGTTACTGCCTAAACAGACAGAAAGGATACGTCCAGAATAGCACGAACGACTGCAAAAACATATAGAAAATAGAGGAGACAGCATGTTAGTCAATTCAAGATACTAAAAAGTGAGAAATGAAATATGAGCATACATATTTTTAAAGTAAACAAGATGAAATAACAAGCATTTTTAATTTTACATTCATACACTGGAAAATCAAATTAATAATTCATGGAATTAAGAAGTGGAAAGTTGTCTAGCTATGCAGAGGTGGCAAATTAGGTCATGAACCATGACTCGGCACTCGGCAGTCAGCACGAACTTAAGCGGATTTGAGTTCAACTTAATCATATTCCTGTTGACTAAAACTCAACCCGTTTAATAATTGGCCACGTTTGGGTTGCCTCATTTAACAAAATACTAAACTTTGAACACAACACGAACACGACCCATGGACATGAACTGCACCCCTATGGCAGGTGCACGGTAGTGACCATGGCAAGTCGTAAGTATAAACATGTTCCTAACGAACTTAGAATCAAACACAAGATTCAGGCCTGGTATTTTTGTATAGTTTAAGTGATTTCGTCATCAACTTATACCTTTCCTAATCCTAAGGTTTGGTAACAAATAAATCAATGTAAACATCATCATCCCATTGTACTAACTACAAACCCTAGCTTAATTCTGCAAGAATATATTTCTAGAAAGGTGCTCTACTGAACCAGGTGCAAAACTCTAAAGAAAACTACAAAGATATACTTTCTCCGTTAAACTCCAGTCTCTCATAGTACTTACGATATGTGCTTTATGCCTTTATCTTTAAACTATACGGGGAAATACGGATTCAACAAAAGCAATCAATCAGAAAACACTACTCAAAGTATAGACAATGCAACAAAATATGCAAAGCCATTACCCAGTCCGGGCCATAGTTACAGAAAATTAAAATTGTTAATCAATAACTTGTAAAAAGGAAATACAAAAACAAAACAAAATATAAGCTTACCATTAGCCCACTAAGAAAGCCATCAAGTATAATTCGGTTCCAGCAATCAAAGTATGAATGAACAGCAAACTTTGCCTTGGCTATAAGTCCGACCGAAGTAATTGCCATGACAAGGAAATAAAATATAAATCCGGTCAAGCTAGTGAATCCCAAAATTCCAGCAATGACCCCACCAATGATCGACATGAATGTCCGACTGCATAAGAAAATAAGTTAATTTTTATTTACTGGCCAGAGTCAAACCAGACTTCAAAGACATATCCCAGCCAGCCAGCCTGAATTAACCCCTTGAGCAAATTGTCAGCAGGTATGACTATCAAGTATCAATACATAAATTCTTTTCTCTTGTTTTATTTTTAGAAATATCAACACAAAAATTACAAAAATTATTACTCCCTCCGTCCCAAAATGAGTGTCTTGTTTCAATTTCATTTTTGTCCCAAAATGAGTGTCTTGTTTCCTTTTCTAGTAAGTTAGTTATGCATGAATTGTTCATAATATCCTTATAAAAAACTAGTTAGAATCTCTCATCACATAATCATAAGGATACAATAATAAACATACCACAATAACTAACTTCTCCTTAATTTTTCTCAAAATATAAAGAAGGACACTCATTTTAAGACGGAAGGAGTATAAAATAAAAGTGTAGGTACTCATTTGAGCACAATAAAAATTTAGGTATTAAATTGAGTATTAGTCCAAAGTGTGGGTACTAAAAAAACTTTATCCCAATCACTGAAAACCAATGGAGATGCAAGTAGAGAGATCATTCCCCATCGTCCAGTCCAGTCCACGTGGCATGAACCAAGAAACAAGAGCCAATGATGTGGATGCAGATCATGTTCCAATTGGCTCGTAATCTATCCACCATTGTCTCAACATCTGCTCTCCAGATTTCCCAATCCTACATGTTCTAGATCCTCCTGCTGCTTTCACTTATAGCCAAACCCAACCTTGACATTTTCAAAAATCCAATCTCCTGCTACAAACCAGAAACAGCTGATTCTCAAGAACACTCCATCAATCCATGGCTGTAACACCTGGTGCTGTCATCAATGGTCTTGGCTCAGCTTTCTTGTACAGCAAGACCCAGACCACCTTGTTCTCTTCTGCTTCTGTAGGTGCCAAGTTCACCACCACCTCAGCAAGGAAGCTGGTCATTGTTGCTGCTGCCCAGCCCAAGAAGTCCTGGCTTCCCGGCGTCAAATCCGGCGGCAACCTCGTAGACCCAGAATGGCTCGACGGATCGTAAGTACTAAAAACCTTGTCTTTAGTTTGTTCAGTTTCATCAAAAAGTGACTCAATTGGGATTTTGGGACACTGAATGCAGGCTTCCAGGTGACTATGGTTTTGACCCTCTTGGTTTAGGCAAGGACCCTGCATTTCTCAAATGGTACAGAGAGGCTGAGCTGATCCACGGCCGGTGGGCCATGGCCGCGGTGCTTGGGATCTTCGTCGGTCAGGCGTGGAGTGGGATCCCGTGGTTCGAGGCCGGTGCTGACCCGGGCGCCATTGCTCCATTCTCCTTCGGATCCCTGTTGGGGACACAGCTCATCCTCATGGGGTGGGTTGAGAGCAAGAGATGGGTTGATTACTTCAACCCTCAGTCTCAGGCTGTGGAATGGGCCACACCCTGGTCGAAAACTGCTGAGAACTTCGCTAATGCCACCGGCGAACAGGGCTATCCCGGAGGCAAGTTCTTTGACCCATTGGGGCTCGCCGGAACACTAGTGAACGGCGAGTATGTGCCGGATACAGAGAAGCTGGAGAGACTAAAACTAGCTGAGATCAAGCATGCAAGGATTGCTATGTTGGCTATGTTGATATTCTACTTCGAGGCTGGTCAGGGGAAGACACCACTTGGTGCTCTTGGATTGTAAAAATCATGATTGTGTGTAGATAGAATTGAATCAGAGAGCAAGAAAGTTCACAAACATCTAAGATATCTAATTCTCTAACTCTAGTAGTTTCTTGATCTCTGAATTGACCGCTAATTCTACTTTCTAGCATCTTTGCTCAATTTCACAATGCAATATGGTATCTACCATGAAACATGACAAGAGAAAACAAGGTTCCATAAGGCTTATAATTCATATTTTGAATTTGTTTGTGATGAAACAATTGCATCAAATTGGAAAAGCAGATTATTCGCTACTACCAGTAGCCATCAAAAACCCGCCTTCACAAACTACCTCACCTCCAACATAAGCCTTTCCTTCCATCTTTGCTATTCCAAAGCGTTTCTGAAGCTTGATGAGCTTCATTCTCATCACTAAGGTGTCACCGGCAACCACAGGCTTGCGGAATCTTACTTTGTCAATTCCGGCGAAGAAGAAATTTTCACGAGAGCCTCCCACTTCTGGTTGCAGCATGACCAAGCCACCAACCTGGGCCATTGCCTGCAAGAAGACACCAGAGACATACGTATATTATTGTTTGTATATACACACTAAATCCGTAGAAAGAAGCAGCTTTCACAATAAGAACAAATTTGCCTTTTAAAGATCTACTAGTATGGAAATTCCAGCATAAATATGTTGAATAAACTATAAACGTGTAGATAACTTTAGGAACATTAACACTTAAACCATATCTTTCTCTAATTCTCGGAAACAGACTTATTCATGCGCTCAACATAGAGAATTTGGCTAGGGTTGTAAAAATGCTTCGTGTTTCAGAAAGGATGAATAAAAAAAATGTCAGACATCAATTTCCTGACTGCTTATCTCCAAACGGTCCTTTCCACATGTTAATTGCAGATACATTTTTAAGAGTTATTAAAGCTCAAACTCGGTATTATTTTCTGATACTTGTTTTCTTAAAGAGTTGTGTTATTGTGTAGTACAACCCGAGCTCAGGTATAGTACTTTAGTAATCTGACATCTTCTGTTTCTTTGTCACTCTTTAACCTTTGTTCTCTCACTCTTTATATCACATAGCCCTAGTTCCATAGTTATAATCGTTTCCTCCATAAATTATCACGTAAACCAGCCTCCAAGCAGTTTTTACATCAATGTTCACAGAAAATGATAGCACTTCCCCTTAACTTGAACATTCCCGTTTCCATTCTTCCCCAATTCTTATCATATTTCTAGACTGTTGAAAACTCTTCAAATCTGGTAAATTCCCTATCTTGTGCTTCCAAGTTATTAATGTATTGAGATCCGTTAGCTTCCTATAGCTAATGTATTTTCCAGGGGATACAAGAATCATGCTTTACACTTGTACTCTAGACTTTGGTTATTTTACCTACCATTTCTTCATAATATGCAAGTTCCTAAGATTGGTCCGATGTCAAGACACCCACTCAGTTACTGCAGCATAAATCAATAAGACTGTTTTGTCCATACCACAATGTTAAATTGAATGAGAATCTCAAGGAATCCATTTCAAATCACAATGATTAAGGGTGATCTAATAAACAATGCTGTGAATAATTGTCTTCTTATTCAAGTCACATAACATTCCACTAATATTCTATTTCGAAAGATTGGCATAGAAACCATACTGCTTGAACATGTGGCTACTACTCATCAACGATTTTCTACTAGTATGCATGGTTTAGATGTTTCACTAACTTTTGAAATGAGAAAAGAAAAATCATGGTCAAAGAACAAGCAAATTCCAACAGGCAAAAGAGAAGCTACCATATCTCAGCAGAGTATAAATTGTCACACAGTAATGTAAAAAAAGTAAAAGTAAACAGAAATATTAGTTTGACCTAAAAGTCCATACAATATGTTAAACAACTTGGGTCTCAGAATTGAAGGGAAAAAGAAAGATAAGAAATGAAAGAATGAAATTAGAACTTTTTCTCCAAAAATGAGTAGGATTATAATTTACCTCAACCATGAGGACACCAGGCATGATTGGCCTCTCAGGAAAATGTCCAGGAAAGAAGTTATCGTTAATAGTCACATTCTTAATACCAACTGCTGAAACTCCCGGGGTGCACTCAACCACTCTATCCACTAGAAGAAAGGGAAACCTACCGGCATTCAAAATAAACAAAATGAATAAATGAATGTGAACTGTAGAATACTAAGATCTCTATGACAGAACAAACTAGGACCAAAATATGATCTCTGATACTCCATTAATACAACAGATATGACATAAAAGAGAGATAATTTCACACTTATTGGATCAACCAACACAATGCGCCATTTACCAATTCCCAAATCCATCTTCCAAAAAGACGACAGAAATGCAGGTAAATATAAGCTAGCCTTTGGATTACAAAAACTGTTCAGCAATGGAAAACAATTTCTTATTCTTCAGGTTAACTTTTAGCCACGAAAATGGCTTTGCAATGAGAATATTATTCCAATTCCAATTCCAATTCTAACTAGCACAAATTTAAAAAAAAAAAAACACCAAAAAAGAAAAAGAAAAAAAGAACAGCTTTATATTTAACTAGCTGTTTTCTAATTCCATATCCTATGCAAACTAAATACACATAGGAGCAAATCTCCAAAAGGGTCTTCCTTTTTCTCTTTAATGCATTCACTTTTCACTCCACAAACACCACAATTTGTATGAAAAGAACCAACTTTACAAGCAAAAGAGCTCACTCACCTATGGGGCAAAATCTCACGAATCTGGTTTATATCCATAACAGTAGGAAATGCTTTAAATCCTGCAACAAAACCCCAAAAACATCAACAAAAGAAACAAACAGAGACCAAGAAATGAACCAGAGAGCACACGTACTCTGTTCAATGGGAGCCTCCTCCTGGGGATCTTTGGCTGCATCAAGAGAACAATGAACAGTGAAGTGGGGTCGATTCTTGGCCTTTAGATTGGCGGGCACAATCTGAGATCTGGGGTTGGAGAAAGAGACGAGAGAGGAGCGAGGGAAGGAAGTGGGTCTCTGAGAGAGAACAGCACGAGGATTGAGTGAAGAAGCAGCAGCAGCGGAAGATAGGAGAGAATTGGAAAATGCTGTGGTGGTCGCCATTGGAGACGCAGAGAAAGAGAGAGGTGAGGACAAGGAGTTGGAGGAGAAATGGGCGTTAAAAGAGAGAGCTTTGGGTGGTTGCGAAAGTAGGCGAGTGTGACGAGGTGCAGGAAGAGGACGGAGTTTACGACGTTGGTGGAACTTAGAAGAAGAGTACCGAATTTTTGGTTATTTTGTCAAATTTTAATTAAAATGGCCCAAAATTGGGGGTTTTGGCGGACGAAAATTGGTAAGTAGATAAGAAATTTTAAGAGAATTCACCCATATGTATTGATAAGTGGACTATTAAACATTTATCAACTTGAAAAACGATAGGCTTAGACTATTAATCGGTTCTATAATGTCATAGTTATTGTTGAGGGTTTAGACTTGATCATGACACGTTGAAGTTATCTTTCTCTAAGCCAACTTAAAGTCTCACAATCAGGTAAAGTATTTGTTTTTCAAATTCATATTATTTATGTAACGATACGAACATTCTATCAAAATCTCTCATTATCCATTTGAATCCCAAAAATTAAGCATAGTGGAAGATTAAGGTAATGCGTCAATTGTTAATTAATTTGATTTACTATTCCTTTGAAGAAAATTTGATTTAATATTAATTGAGCTCACACATCTTTTTTACTTTGATTTGACTAACGAGCGATTAGTTGGTCCAAATTTGACATTAATTGTGATGGTTGTACATTTAAACTTAGGTTGGATTTTGAAATGTTGCCAAAATTTGTGGGTTCATATATAATGACGTGTCTTATATTTTCCATTGAAAAGTGGCGTACAAGATGAAGATAGTTTTGAGTTGAACCCACAATCTTCTATAGAAACTAAAAGGATGTATATCTTGACCACATGATTGTCCAACAATTCACTATTTCATATGCTGGATTCCAGTTCAAACTGCCAACTCTATTGCTATCCAAACCATACATGAGCTCCATCACAAACTAGTTTTATGCTTTAAAAAGATTTTTTGTGCTAAACAATTACATTAATTATTGGAAGGTAGGTGATAATAAAATAAATAAAATGATGTTTACCTATTTTACTAGTTTTTATTTGCTTTGAGTATATATAGTTGCATTCACGTTTCTTTGCTCCCTGTATAATGTAGTTTGTTCCTCTAATTGAATATGATCAATCTTCTTCTTGATTTTCTTGCCATTCTTGAGTTCATCAACAAATCAATCAATCCACATGGCTGATGGCGCTGTGTCCTTCGCTGTTGAAAATGTGAGCAACTTTCTAGTTCAAGAATCCAAGTTCTTGCAGGGTGTGAGGGACGAAGTGGAGGAGATGCAGATCGAGCTGGAGTGGATGCAATAGCTGCTCGAAGATCAGATTCAGTGATTTGCATATCTGGCATGGGTGGGTCTAGGCAAGACCACTCTTGCCAAGCAAGTTTATGGCAACAGAAGAGTCACAGCACATTTTGAAGGCTTTGCTTGGGTCTACATTTTTCAGCAATTCAAGGAAAGAGAAGTTTGGGAGTCAATCTTAAGTAAACTTTCAGACAAGAACAAGAAGATCATACAAATGATGAGAAATGATGAGTTGACCTCAGAGCTCTGTCAAGTCCAAAGAGACAAGAAGTGTTTGGTGGTTATAGATGATATTTGGAGCAATGAAGATTGGGTTAGGCTCTCAGTTGCATTTCCTTACATGGAGGATTGCAATAAAACCAAGATTTTGCTTACGACTCGCAACAAGGATGTAGCTTTCCATGGAGTCTATCACACAAGTTTGGATACTTTGGATGACACCAATAGCTTGGAGCTTCTCGTCAACACAATTAGATTTTTGGGAGGCCCTCACCATCCAAGTAAGCATCTTTCATTTCCTTTATCAAGCCTTGATAAGAAGTTTCTTGGATTGCTTGTTGATTTCCATGCTTGTTTCCTTTTTTTCCAGTCATAGATAGCTCAAGCTTGGAGCAACAAGCTCGAGAAATGGTCAGACAATGCGCGGGATTGCCACTCGCTATCACTGTCCTTGGAGGAATTTTAGCAACAAAGCACGACCTAAAAGACTGGGAGAGAGTTGGGGATAATATGAGATCATTGATAAATAGAGGAAATGGGAAAGAAGATATTGGAATGACAAGTGTGTTGGATTCAAGTTACAATGACTTGCCATACAATTTAAAATCATGTTTTCTCAATTTGAGTCAATATCCGGAAGATCACGAGATCCATACAACTCAATTGATGCAGAGATGGATGGGAGAAGGTTTCATAGAAGGTGTTGGAGACGGGGACGAAACAATGGAAGACATAGCAGAGCAGTACTTGAACAAGCTGATAAGTAGATGCATAATTCAAGTGGGAAAAAGAAACCATCTAGGAAGAGTCAAAACTTGTCGTCTGCTTGATCTGATACGAGATTTGTGCATATCAAAGGCTAAAGAAGAAAACTTTATGCACATCATCAGTCTCGAGTATGGAAATGAGACAATGTACTCGGACACAACAAGCTCTATTGGTAGCATCCGTAGGCTTTGTGTTTATACTGATGGAAATAGTCAGCTCCCCAAATCGTTGTCATCGCGCAAAATTTTCCCTCAGCTTAGATCTATGTTATGGATTGACAATAGAAACCACATATTAGGATTGCGAACAGGATTGACAGTAAAAAACTTGAAGCTTAGCAGGGTTTTGGTTCTTGAAGAAGTAGAGAAGTTAGGGATAGTTAGTAGTATTAGCAAACATATAGCAAAGCTTATTCACTTGAGGTACTTAAATCTAAGAAGTTGTGATACAGATGCATTGCCTTCGTCCGTGGATAAGTTAAGTTTCTTGCAGACTTTAGATTTGAGGAACTATTCTTCGAGACTCGAATTACCAAATTCATTATGGAGGATGGAACAAATGAGACATCTATATCTCCCCGAGACTCGTTTTGTGTATTGTGAAAGTAGAAAGCAACAAGTGTGTAATTTCAAGAACTTGCAGACATTGGTAAACTTTCCTCCATTGAAATTCGACCTTCAACAGAATCTGGTCAAATTCACTGGCGTCAAGAAACTGGGATTGTTCCGTTGGAGCCTCAGAGAAGTCGGGGAGATCTTCACAAGCCAAAGACTCGTGTTTAGCCGCCTCAACTCTCTATCTTTGGGTCTTTTGTACATGTATACTTATGAAGGGGAAGCAGATTTGACAGCCATCACAACAGGTTGTCCAAATCTGTATAAGTTGTGCGTTCATGATCAGATACATAACATGTTCCCAACAACTGGACCTAAATGTCTTTCCACGCTTACCAAGCTCGTCTTAGAATTTTCAGAGCTTGATCAGAGCCAAATAGCATCACTGGGAAAGCTGAGGAGCTTAAAGATTCTGTTTCTGTACCACAATGCATTTATTGGGAAGGAAATGGTTTTCCATGAAAATGATTTTCCTCAACTCCAACATCTCGTACTTAAGAGATTGGAGGGGATGGAAGCATGGACAGTTCACGAAGGAGCTTTGAAAAGTCTTGTTCGTTTGGTGATGGAGGAGTGCAAGAAAATGAAGTATGTTCTGGACAGATACCAGTTTATGAAGGAGTTGAAGGAAGTAGAAGTGAGAAGGATGCCTTGTGATTTCAGGAAGAGGCTGGAGCTAGGAGGAGATGATTGGCACAAAGTCCGTCATGTGCCTTCCATTTCTTTTGTTGATTGCGACAAAGGCAAGTACACATTTATATATATATATATATATATATTCTTGCTATCAATTCATATACGTTTTTGTGTAATTTCATGGATTCTATTTCCTTGATTGATTAAAATTATATATTTATTGTGTTTGTTTTGAGTAGAACCTGGAACAGAATCAAAACCAGAACTCGAACCACAAGCCAAAACAGAAACAGAGAAAGAGGCTGATGTTGAAGAAGTGGCAGAGCATTGATTCAGGGCCCTAACATCACCTGTTGTTTTATTTATGGAAACAGTTCTATTTCTCACTGTTGCTATTTAACTAAAATATGTTTACATTTGTGACGCCCCAGCAGTCTAGATTACACGTGTACATCACTTAACAGTTACGGAATCGGGAACCATATTGAGTTGAAAATAAAAGTTTGGATACCGAAATTGACTTTAACCCTTTAATATTTAACAAATTTAAGATTCAAATAATGAAAAAAGAGAGTCAATTATTGTAGACGGACAAAACACAAACTGCCTCCTCTTTGTCTTGTATGGATTGGGTAGGTATATGCGTCTGTCAAGTCAAGTCCCATTACTTTTTCCATAAACAAAGACTGAATAAGTGGACCAAAAGTAGCATTAATAAGACAGAACAATTCATGACATGTACCTTGAGATATATAATTGTTGGGATATATATTCTACAAATCAGATCACTATGGCTGATGCTGCTGTGTCATTTTCTTATTGAAAAGGCCAAATTCTTGCATGGAGTGAGAGATGCAGAGCGAGCTGGAGTGGATCCAGCGCTTTCTGATGGATGCTGACAAAAGGCAAGGCGAGAGCCATAGGGTTCGCAACTGGCCGGGTCTCGCAGATCAGAGAAGCCGCCTATGATGTGGATGATGTCATTGAGCATTTTATCCTCAAATCTGCTTTGAGAATGCGAGAGGGTGTTGTGAACCGCATCAACCATGTTGTTGAGCTTCACCAGGTTGGGTCAAGAATCGAAGCTGTCAAAACCAGATTGACCAACCTCAGGACAAGACTGCAAATTTATGGTATCAAAGAGCTCAGAGGAAGAGGCAAGACTATGTTCACGTTATTAACCATAATGTCTTGTCGGATTGGATCAAAAGACATCCGAGTTAGTTAATCAGTTGCTTGGCGTCCAAGAATCAGTGGTTTGCATCTCTGGTATGGGTGGTCTAGGCAAGACCACTCTCGCCAAGAAACTATATGATGACAGTAGAATCAGAGCACATTTCCAAGGTTTTGCTTGGGTCTACAAATCTCAGCAATTCAATTCAAGAGATGTTTGGGCATCAATCCTTGGTCAACTTTCTGTGACTTTTAAGGTGAAGAATTTGACCGATGATGAGTTGCCATTAAGACTTTGTCAAGTCCAAAGAGAGAAAAAGTGTTTGGTGGTAATAGACGATGTTTGGAGCAATCAAGATTGGAACAAACTCTCTGCTGCTTTCCCTTATCTTGAAGCAGATGGTGGAATAAGCAAGATTTTGCTTACCTCTCGCTATCATGACGTAGCTTTGCATGGAGTGAGTCACACGAGCTTGGAAACTTTGAATCAAAGCCATAGCTTGGAGCTCCTTATCAATACCATACAATTTCTGGGAGGCCCGGCCGAAACATCCAAGTAAGTATATACTTCGAAATAGGTATTCTGTTTTTCTTTTCTAAAGAGTTAGTTATGCATGAATTGTCAATATTTTATTTAGGATAGAGAGTGTGTTACTCTAGGTCTTTGAAAGTTCAACATTACATTTCACTTCACTCCGTGCACTAGTTTGAAAGTTTCCTTACTAGCTTGTTAATTTTTATCATTGAAGTCAAAGATAACTCGAGAATGAGGCAATGTGCTTGGGAAATTATCAAACGATCGATGTGGAGGATTGCCATTGGCCATCGTTGTACTAGGAGGAATCCTAGCAAGAAAACACGAATTGAAAGAGTGGGTAAGTGTCATTGCTAGTATCAAACTATTTTTGAATAGAGGTAATGGGGAGGAAGATGGAGTGAATAGCGTGTTGGAGTCGAGTTACAACGATTTGTCGTACAATCTGAAGTCATGTTTCCTCTATTTAAGTCAATATCCAGAAGATGGCGAGGTACAAACAACAGAATTAAAGCAGAGATGGATGGGAGAAGGTTTCGTACCATATGCAGAAGATGGAGATGAGACAATGAGGAATACCTGAAGGAGCTGATAAGTAGATGTATGATTCAAGCTGGAAAAAGGAGTCACACAGGACGGGTTAAAACTTGTCGCATCCATGATCTGATGCGGGACATGTGCATATCAAAGGCCAAAGAGGAAGGTTTTATGCATGTCATTAACCTTGGGGATGCAATTAAGATAAAGAAAACACATCCTACTGATAAAATCCGTAGACTCTGCATTTTCACTAACAGAAACTCTCTTCATCACTTCAGTCCGGAATATTCTTTATTGTTCTACCATAATGTTTCACCGCATCTTAGATCCATGCTGTGGTTTGACAACTGTGAGTGTCAGATGTTGGGGTTGATATTAAAAATAAAAAACTGAAGTTGGTCAGGGTTTTTAGTGCTTGAAAAAGCAGCCAAGGACACCATGGAATTTCACACTGTAGGCAAAGAAATAGGAAATCTCCTACGTACACTTGAGGTATTTAAGTCTAAAGAGCTCTCAAGTAGATGTATTACCCACAAACATGGATAATTTGAGGTGCCTCCAATCATTAGATTTGCGGGATTGTCGGATTCATCTCCAAATCCCCAATTCAATATGGAGGATGGAACAACTGAGACATCTATATCTTCCTCGATACGGTCAATGTGAGAGTGATAAGCAGCGAGTGGGCGATCTTCAGAACTTGCAAACACTTGTGAATTTTCCTCCAAAGAAATTTGATCTGAAACAAAATCTGGTCAGATTCTCCAATGTCCGGAAACTACAAATGCAAGAGTAGTCGTTCATAGTAGAAGCAGGGGAAATATTGAGAAGTGAAAAAATAGTGTTTGATCGCCTCCACTCATTAACTTTTGAAAGATACATGTTCATGGGTCGTCCTATCATGGTAGATATAGAAGCCACCATTGCGGCCTGTCCTAATCTATATAAGTTGTGTGTTTACGGGAGGATTCAGAGAGACAAGTTCCCGGCAGCAGCTAGTAGCTGGCCGTCCAACCTCACCAAGCTTGTTTTCCAACTCTCACAACTTGATGCAAGACATATGGAGCTGCTGGGAAAGCTGCAGAGCTTGAAGATTCTCTTCCTGTTTCAAAATGCATTCGATGAGAAGGAAATGATTTTCCATGAAAATAATTTTCCTCAACTCCAACATCTTGTACTTGAAGAATTGTTTGATCTTGAAGCATGGACAGTGCATCAAGGTTCTTTGCCAAGTCTTTCCCGTCTGGTGATCAAAGATTGCAAGAAATTGACCTCACTTCCCGACAGATTCCAGCAGTTGAAGGAGCTAGAAGTGAAAAGAATGCCTTAATTATGATTTCAGGAAGAGGCTGGAGCTTGGAGGAGATGACTGGCACAAAGTCAGTCATGTGTCTTCCATCTCTTTCATTGAGTGTGACGAATAAAGGCAAGTATATATACTACTATATCTTTTTTACATACTTACATGAGTTGATTAATGAGTTCAAAATTAAGACTATTAATTATTAGTAATTAACACTGATACATATTACTGTGTTTTTTGTTTCAGTCAGAACCTGAAATTGAAATGGAAGCCAGTTCAAGTGACAATCTCTAGTGGACATGGATTTTTTTGAATTAGAAATCTATTCCTCAATCCTGCATATTTATGTGGTATCATTACATGTTTTTTGAAAACTTGAGTTCTTAGTTAAAAAATTGGATCATCTGTTGGACTATATCTATTGTCTCACTCTCAGTCTCTTACTACTTTTACTTTCTTGAAATCACAGAGCTAGAAAATGACAATGAGAAATGGTCACTTACTGTCCTCTCTAACTTATGTCCTCTGTAATCTAAATATCCACATATTTCCAATAACACTTGTAGCAATCTTTGCATTCAAGACAATATCAATGTACTTATGATCCTTCGGTTTGGCAAATTACAAAAAAGTCGTAACATATTCTCCATGTTCATTCTTAACAGTTATGTAAACTAAAGCCGCCTTTCTTAGGATTCTTCAGCAGATAAAAGTTTCCCGTCATGTGTTGTCCTTGTTTTCCTCTTCAACAAACAAGTCTTGTAGCTGTAATGGGATTTTGAAAGAATATTATTTCAAATTCTTCTACCTACTTTGCTTGAAAAACTTATATCAAGATCCTGAAATCACCACAAAATTTGAAAGCCACACACACATCAAGTTTTCTTATTTTGTTCGACCATGGATGATTCTCTTTACTCTCCTATGTCCCTCAGATACTTTCTTGTTTTGTTCTTTTTGCTTTACAGTGACACCAATATTATTTCTGAGGCCCAAAATGACCCTTCAATCGGCTACGCGGAGGAGAGAGCTTCACTTTTAGCCTTAAGGTCTGCTTTGAACAACACTTTTATAAATGGCAACTGGACTCACCTCCATTGCTTCTTGAACTCTCCAACATGGTATGGTGTCCAATGTAGTTCCAATGGTCGCGTTACAGGCATAGTCTTGGAAGAACTGGAGCTAACAGGGAGAATCGACATTGAAGCATTTTACAACCTCACTGAGCTGTCTATTTTAAGCTTCAGGAGCAATTTTTTGGCAGGTAATGTCATGGACTTCTCTAGGAACCCGAAAATGACCAATATTGATCTCTCAGTAAATGTGTTCTATGGTCACATCCATGGTTCACTTCTTGATCTCGAGTTCTTGAGGTCACTTCAGATCCAAAACAATCTCTTGACAGGTCCACTGCCAGGATTCGAGCAAGAAAGCCTAAAAGTTTTCAATGTCTCAAACAACTATCTCGAAGGCACGATCCCAAACACTCGTACTCTTCAGTCATTTGGTTCGGATTCTTACTCTAGTAACCCCAAAATGTGCGGTCCACCATCAAGTTCTTGCAGCTCTAGCACAAATGATACTTCTGAAGAACCCGAAAAAGGCTCTTCGGATTTGAGAATTTCTCATAAATTATTCGTAATCATAGACGCGGTAGGCTTTGTTGCTGTGCTGTTTCTCTTTGTTCTTTACTTCATTAAAGTCCGAAAGCTCAAGCAGGCTGTGAAGAGGCAAGAAAGGGACAATGAGATTGTAGAAGCCGACGACGTCAAAGAGATCAAAGAAGATCAGAGCAATAAGCTTATAGAAGCAGCGGAAGCTTCCAAAGGGAAGCTCGTCTTTGCAGGAGAAGGAGGCGAATTTGAGCTCAACGAGCTTCTTAAGGCCTCAGCCGAGGGGTTGGGGAAGGGGAATTTCGGAAACTGCTATAAGGCCAAGCTGCAAAACCGAGCACCGGTTGTTGTAAAGAGACTCAGGAACTTGAAGCCAGTGAGTAGTGAAGAACTCATGAAGCAATTGCAAGTAGTTGGTGGTCACAAGCACCCAAATTTGCTTCCACTTCTCGCTTACTTCTATTCCAAGGAAGAGATGCTCTTGGTCTACAGGTTTGCCGAAAAGGGAAGCCTTTTCAAACGAATTCATGGTGAGTCCATTCAATTAAGATAGCGTTTGAGTTATATAAATTAAGGGAAAAAAATGTGACATTTGTGATCAAAACACGCATTGTAGGCACGTTTGTTTCTTGATCAAGATTTGAAAATGGTGATTTTATAGTCGATTACACAACTTATTGCAGGAATGAGAGGAACAATCGATGGCATTCCATTCAGTTGGAGCTCGAGACTAATGGTCGCGCGAGGAGTGGCACGAGCTTTGGAGTATCTTCACACCCACAACCTTGCTCCACACGGCAACCTTAAACCCTCCAACGTTCTCCTAGACAAAAACGACACTGTACTCGTGTCCGATTACGGCCTCCAGTCGGTCCTATCAGCTCCCATTGCAGCTCAAAGAATGGTCTCCTACAAATCACCAGAGTACCAAAACGGCAAGAAACTGTCCAAGAAATCGGATATTTGGAGCTACGGTTGTCTCCTCCTAGAGCTTTTA
>JAYMTA010002122.1:0-17467 GCA_036897625.1 Pelargonium cotyledonis | reverse complement strand
CGTTATCCGTTTATCCGATCCGGAATTAGTGGATACATCCGTTTGGATAATGGATATTTGGATAGTGGATAGTTGTTTGGTAAGAGATTTAATATTTTTCCGGATATCCATATCCGGACTAAAATAACGGATAATTATCCGGTATTTTCCGGTATCCGTATAATATACATATATTAACAATTAAGTCTTTTCTTAGATATAACATATTATCACTAATGAAATGTTTCAATAGTATAAAACTTACACTTTTATAGTTAATATTGTGAGTTAAAAACGTAATTATAAATTATAAATCAACGTCTTGGTACAATTTTACTTTTGAAATACTCATACGAAAAAGAACCCTGAGTTTCACTAGTTATTTGTATGACTAACTACATAAATTATGCATATTCTTAACTTTATTGCACTAGATCATGTACCCTGAGTTTCTTTTCTTTCTCAGCTTCGGTTTTTGTGTACATCAGTTTTCGATTTATCCAGTTTCTCTTCTTGCCCTCATTCATCTCCAAAAACTCAAATGGTGTTCCATATTTCAAATTTGGATAATTTCTCAACATTTCATATTCTTCCCAATTTGTCGCTATATTGTTCATATCATGCATATTGCGTGGAGGCCAAGCAAATCAATGGTCTATCCACTCCTTTGCATCCTCCTCATCCTCATCAGCGTTCGTGTCTAATTCTTCTAGTTCCAGTTTCATTTCTGCCTTCATAACAAGCTCGGTTACTTGCTCCTCCGTCCAATCCACATTCCCAATTTCTGATTTATTCTAGTGGGGTTGTAGAACATGTTCTTAGTCATCTCTAAGTCAGAATCTTTGCTGACACCATAAACATAATGGGTTCTCGTAGCAGACAAAACAATCCTCCGTGAAATGACATCTATTTCTATGAAAAGATTCAGTTGAATCTTCCTCTTCATTTCTACTTCAGCTTTCTCTTTTCTCAACCATAATATCGCATTGTTTAGAGTGTATTATCCAACTATTTGTGTTTTCGTTTATTTCTACTAAAACTCACCACCTTAGGATTTTCTTTATGCTTGTGATTTGAATTCGCTGGCTTAAGACTTCTTTTCACTTTTCTTGAGTATGATAGTTAGAGTACTAAATGTGAATACGTTTAAGTAAATATATATTAATATTTTGATAAGTCATAAATCCATGAATGTCTCTAAATGCGATAAGAAATTCTTTTTTTGATCAGCTGCAATAAGAAATTCTTACTCATATAGTTTCAGTTTACTAAATCCAATAACATTTCATCTATCATAATTACATTATTCTCATTACGCTAATTTTCATCCAAAAGATCACAAACACTGTGAAACCTTGTGCATTAACTAGTCATTTGTATGAATAAGTACATAAATTATGCATATTCTTCACTTTATTGCACTAGATCATGTACCCTGAGTTTTTTTTCCCTCTCAGCTTCGATTTTGTGTACATCAGTTTTCGTTTTATCCAGATTCTCTTATTGCCCTCATTCATCTCCAGAAACACAAATGGTGTTCCATATTTTAAATTTGACTCTTTTGTTCATATCATGGTTATTGCATGGAGGCCAAGCAAATTAATGATCTCTCCACTCTTTTGCATCCTCCTCATCCTCATCATCGTTTGTGTCTAATTCTTTTGGTTTCAATTTCAGTTCTGCCGTCATAAAAAGATCAGTTTCTTGCTCCTCCGTCCAATCCACATTCCCGATTTCTGGTCTATTCTAGTGGGGTCATAGAAGATGTTCTTAGTCATCTCTAAGTCGGAGTCTATGATGACTCCATAAACATAATGAGCTCTCGTAGCAAACAAAACAATCCTCCGTGAAATGACATCTGTTTCTATGAAAATATTCAGTTGAATCTTCCTCTTCATTTCTATTTCAGCTTTCTCTTTTCTCAACAATAATATCGCATTGTTTAGATTCTATTATCCAACTATTTGCATTTTTGTTTATTCCTACTAACACTCACCAACTTAGGATTTTCTTTATGCTTGTGATTTGAATTTGTTGCCTTAAGACTTCTTTTCACTTTTCTTCAGTATGATGGTTAGAGTATAAAATGTGAATAGGTTTGAATAAATATATATTAATATTTTGATAAGTCAAAAATCCTTGAATATCTCCAAATGCAATAGGAAATTCTTACTCATATGGTTTTAGTTTACTAAATCCAATAACATTTCATTTATCATAAATACATCATTCTCATTACGCTAATTTTCATCCAAATGATCACAAACACTGTGAAACCGTGTGCATTAACTACTCATTTGTATGAATAAATACATAAATTATACATATTCTTAACCTTATTGCACTAGATCATGTACCCTGAGTTTTTTTTCCTTCTCAGCTTCAGTTTTATGTACATCAGTTTTTGTTTTATCCAGTTTCTCTTATTGCCCTCATTCATCTCCAGAAACTCAAATGGTGTTCCATATTTCAAATTTGACTCTTTTGTTCATATCATGCTTATTGCGTGGAGGCCAAGCAAATCAATGGTCTCTTCACTCCTTTGCATCCTCCTCATCTCCGTTACTGCTCGTATCTAATTCTTCTGGTTCTGGTTTCAGTTCTGCCTCCATAACAATCTCGGTTAGTTGCTCCTCCGTCCAATCCACATTCCCGGTTTCTAGTTTATTTTATTGGGGTCGTAAAACATGTTCTTAGTCATCTCTAAGTTGAAATCTATGATGATTCCATAAACATAATGGGCTCTCGTAGCAGACAAAACAATCCTTCGGGAAATGACATGTTTTTATGAAAAAATTCAGTTGAAGCTTCCTCTTCATTTCTACTTCAGCTTTCTCTTTTCTCAACCATAATATCGCATTATTTAGAGTCTAGTATCCAACTATTTGCGTTTTCGTTTATTCCTACTAACACTCACCACCTTAGGATTTTCTTTATGCTTGTGCTTTGAGTTTGTTGTCATAAGACTTCTCTTCACTTTTCTTCAAAACGATAGTTAGAGTACTAAATGTGAATAAGTTTGAATAAATATATATTAATATTTTAACAAGTCATAAATCCATGAATATATCTAAATGCAATAGGAAATTCTTACTCATATAATTTTAGTTTACTTAATCCAATAACATTTCATTTATCATAATCACATCATTCTCAATACGCTAATTTTCATCCAAAAGATCACAAATACTATGAAACCTTATGCATTAACTAGTCATTTGTTTGACTAAGTACGTAAATTATGCATATTCTTAACTTTATTGCACTAGATCATGTACCCTGAGTTTTTTTTTCCTTCTCAGCTTCGGTTTTGTGTACATTAGCTTTTGTTTTATCTTGTTTCTCTTATTGCCCTCATTCATCTCCAGAAACTCAAATGGTGTTCCATATTTCAAATTAGGATTATTCCCAACATTTCATATTCTTCCCAATTTGTTGTTATATTGTTCTTATCATGCTTATTCCGTGAAGGCCGAGCAAATCAATGGTCTCTCCACTCCTTTGCATCCTCCACATCCCCGTTATCGTTTATGTTTATTTCTTCTGGTTCCATTTTAAGTCCCCCCTCCATAGCAAGCTCGGTTACTTGCTCCTCCGTCCAATCCACATTCCCGGTTTCTAGTTTGTTTTGGTGCGGTCTTAGAACATGTTCTTAGCCATCTCCAAGTCGGAATCTATGATGACTCCATAAACATAATGGGCTCTCATAGCAGACAAAACAATCCTCTGTGAAATGTCATCAGTTCTATGAAAAGATTCAGTTGAAGCTTCCTCTTCATTTCTTCTTCAGCTTTCTCTTTTCTCAACCATAATATCGCATTGTTTAGAGTCTAGTATTCAACTATTTGTGTTTTCCTTTATTCCTACTAACACTTATCGCCTTAGGATTTTCTTTATGCTGGTTGCTTGAATTTGTTGCCTTAAGACTTCTCTTCACTTTTCTTCAGTATGATAGTTAGTAAATAAGTTTGAATAAATATATATTAAAATTTGGGATAAAAGTTTTTTTAGTACCCAAACTTTACAAGTGTACCCAATTTGGTACCCAGAGTTTTATTACATCCAATTAAGTATCCAAGCTTACATTTCATTAGTGAAGAGAAATCTTAACGCAACAAATTCAAATCACAAGAATAAAGTACCCTACCCTGAGTTTCTTTTCCTTCTCAGCTTCGGTTTTGTGTACATTAGTTTTTGTGTTATCAAGTTTCTCTTCTTGCCCTCATTCATCTCCAGAAACGCAAAAGGTGTTCCATATTTCAAATTCGGATCATTTCTCAACATTTCATATTCTTCCCAGTTTGTTGCTATATTATTCATATGATGCTTATTCCGTGGAGGCCAAGAAAATCAATGGTCTCTTCACTCTTTTGCATCCTCCACATCCCCGTTATCGTTCGTGTCTAATTCTTCTGGTTCCGGACTGATAACTTGTATTTCTATGTACTGTTTGATCATAATTTATGTTATGCATGACTAATTTTTCTCATGATTTGCCTTGGAAAATGCTTTGGTTGTGCATTTTTTATATGAAAAACACATATTTTTTCACACAACCGACTCCTATTTTGACTTTGGTGTATTTTTACACATTTTATGTTAAATTCCGCTCATTTGTGCCTAACATATTAAGATTTAGTGTTATGGAGTTTTTGAGGCCATTATCCTGACATTTGGGCATGAATGGGCGCATAAACCAAGTCAAAATCAAGTGGATAACATGACATTTACGCCGCAGCATGGATCAGTCTCCACCATGGCACCACATAAGTCAATACCGAGTCAAAGCCATATTAGAATTGTGACGTCGCAGCGCCAAGCCATCTACGCCGCGGCGACTTTGCACTCTATAAATAGGAAAGTTCGGTTAGGGTTTTAGACTCCGATTCTTGCCTTTCTTCCATCCGTCTTGTGCCTTCTTGTTGAGTTCTTCCACTTGTTCTCCATCCACCATTAGAGTTAGTTGAGTTTTGTTAGGCGAATTAGTGTGCGATCTAGGCTAATCAAGATATTCGCTCAATCGGTTACCGCCCCACACGATTCTTAGGGTTATTGTTCTATTTTTGAAACTTGTAATCTGTTACAATTATTCTATCTATGAGTATGTTTCGTTTTAAAAATTCAATAGTCTATTATTTATGCATGTTTGTGATTTCTACTTTCATGCATAACTAATCCCTTATGGTAGGGATGTAGTTGGCTTGGGGTAATTGTTTTACTTGAATTGTTACTTTTGTTTAGTTGTTCAAATCACTCTTTCATTGTGGTGGTTCGTTGGGTGCAATGCCTATTTCTGGATTGATCACCCACGACTTTGATCTCAACGTGAGCTTCACTTACATAATAGGGTTGCTCATGTGGATCAGACCACTTAGTAGAATTAACTCCACTGCAACAAAATGCTTTAATGTTTTCCATACCTCTTACAAGAGTCGGACACATAGCCAACATGTATGTGACCCCTCTATAGTAATATGGTTTGGGGCACAAACTACGTCTAGGTATTAACCAATGATCGATGATTTATTCATGTTGAGTATCTAGCGATCTCGCAAAGAACACTTAATTACTTGAGCAGGCTTAAGGTAGTGAAAAGGAACAACTAGATACTAGCATTCAAGTAGGGAAATTCTTCATTCATAAGTTCATTGCAACCCGACCACGTCTATCAAATTTGATTTACTCTTGATTTAATTACTATTATTTACTTTATTGCATTTACATTCTCGTAATCAAATCACACACTCAATCACTGTTTACGTTTCTTGTCTAGATTAAAAAACCACAGTGTAGTAATTCCGATACCACCATTGTTCCCTTTGAAGACGATATACTCGGAACTTACTAGTTCTATATTACTTGTGCGACTCTGGTATACTTGTTGGAAATATGCACCAAGGACCACCATCAAGTCAGCGACTGGAGAAACATGGTTCCAACTGGTGTATGGTTCAAAAGTAGTGTTGCCCATGAAAAACAAGATGCCAACCTCTGGTCACGAAGTGCTTTGATCAAGAAGGCAACATCAGGTCACGTCTCATAAACCTTGATTTTGCCGAGGAGATAAGAATGAAGTTATGTCTGGTCATGTTTGCTTGCAAACAAGCAGTGAAACGATTCCACGACCGAAAGGTCAAGAGAAGAGAATTCAAAGTCGGCAACTAGGTACTTTGCAAGTACGAAACCATTAGTGAGCACCCTACAAGAGGAAAGTTGGCTCTCAACTAGGGAGGTCCATTCCAAATAACCAAAGTTGTCAGACTTGAGACTTATCGGTTGGCAGATGAAAATGGGTACGAACTCCCAAATCTTCGCCTGTGACAAACAAGGTTCCCTTTAATCTTTTGAATAAAAGATTGATTGACTACAACTGTTGTGTGAATTGTGAATGACAAGTTTAGATTCATCTTTGAAACTCCACCAAACTCCTGAGATCTTAATGTAGAAGCATACGTGAAGGGGATGATAAAGGGAGAGTACCAAGAGAATCAGGATACTCGTTGGAAAATAGAACTTTGCTCCTCGAGTTGAGGAGTCAAGTGTTCTCTAATGAGCTTCAGCTCAACATATGTTTGGGAGAGTACGTCCCTCAACGATTGCCACTCTCGTTGGTTGGCAGACTTTGCCTCTACCAAAATTGTAAGCCCTCAATCACTTGGTTGTGCACGCAAAAGTAAAGACCTAGCTCACTTGGTAGCTTGGTCTAGAAAGCTTTGATTAGAGAGCTGATGAGTGATGAGTTCCACGTAAGTCATTCATGACTCTAAAAGCGAGCATGACTGCGGTCGGACTGTGAGATTTAGATCATCCAACCTCATCGTAGGAAACTGACAAACTCTCAAAAAATGAGTAGTTCAGGTTCCCGCCGTCTGCGGATGGAAAAATAGAAACTAGAGGGACAAACCTCCTCCAAACGATGAGTTCCACGCCAGTTAGTCATGTCTTCAAAGGCAACATGACCACAGTCTGACCAAGGAATGTGACTTCCTAACTCATTACAAGAAACTGAGTAATCTCTCAACAAATGGAATATGTCAAATTATTATCATTTGTGAATGAATAGTAAATATTGAAGGATCAAGCCTCCTTCAATCAAGGGAGTTGAACCTCCCGAAAGTCCAAACTTATATTGCATAGAGAGAGTGCATCTCTGATGAGCATCCTCTCGACGATAGATGGGTCATGGCTCTGAGGTGATAGGTCAATTCACCATTTTGATAACCTCCTGAAGAGGCTTGATCTCTTCAAAGGACTGATGATGTCTACGGATGTCACCTAGAAAAGCACCATGATTTAAAAATGCATCTAAACAAAGCTTACACAAGACAACCTAAGCTTTCGGACCCAACACCACGATTTGGTGGCTGACCTCACGTGGTCTTCTTGGCGGTATGTTTGACATTCTCGGAGCACTTGACATGATCGAACCTGAACAAGGCAAGAAATAAGTTAGCGAGAAAATTTTGAAGCAAAATTATCAAAGCAAGAAGACGAAGAAATAACATAGAAATCAAGAATGGAAAAGAAATTTTTTTCAAAGTAAAAAGGAAATGGGGGCAAGTTGTTTGAGACAAACAAAATCACGCCCAAATGAATGACCAAACCACGACCAAGCGCAGCACTTAAGGACATGTGATTACATGGCTTGCTGAGCTATGCGCACGTGCGACCTCCAAGCAAAGCACCAGCACGCTCCAACTTCAAGGCCCATGAACCACGATCCATTTTCTCCTACCATTCCAAACCGTACCCGTGCCCTAGTTCCTCTTTCCCATACCTTTTAGTTGTCACAACTCAACTTCTTCCACAGATGAGCTTCAACCACCAAGAACGAAAACATGGCAAAACCATGGACAAAACTTCTTCCATAACATCCATGGACAAAATAAATCCATACACAGATGGTAGAACCATCACCACATCCGCACCGGCCTATATCCTCGTGCACGAATAAATCATGTAATAACGGTTACATGGACGAGCTTCCATTGACGAAATTTACATGGACGGAGCTTCATGGACGAAACCTCCCACAACTATACCTCGTCTAGCCAGATTCATGCCCGAGCATGGACTTCATCCATACATCAGTGACCATGGTCGGACATTGATGGAGCTTCCATAGACATGGCCATGGCGGAGCCCCAAGCTCCAATGAGCCACGCTCTAGCGTGGCGTCAATGGTTATGTCATGATTCCAACCATTTTGGTCCTTTGTACCAATTAAGAGCACCGTGTCGTAAGAGCTCCGCTAAAGCAATGTCGGTTGTCCTCCACACAAAAAAAATCCTAAAGTTATAAGTTTGCTAGTTCTAAACATGTTTACTATGCTAAACTATGTTGTTAACGGATCAAACAAAGCAATTCTACAAAGAACATGGATTGTTGATAGAGAGCTCCAATGTTTAGGGAGGAGAGAGACAAGTGGAAGTTTGCTGACATATGCAAATGAGAAAGAAAATAAAAAATTTCCTCTTCAGGAAAAAGGGAGGGAAGTTGGGAAGATCAAAAGTCCCACGCTCCAAAAATCTCATACTCCAAGAAGCTCCATGTCCCAAATGCTCTTCGCACCAAAAGCTCCTCGCTCCAAGAGCTCTGAGCCCAAGAATGTTCCTCACTCCAAATGATTCAATCATCTGAATGACTCGACTTCCCAAGTGACACAATGTCCTGAGTAGCTTGATGCTCCAAAAAGTTAACATCAATGCTTGTCTCCTATGAATTCAAAACGAGTGCGACTCTAAAGAAAAAAATTGTGAAAAATGATTATCATCTTCAAGCATCACTCTGTCACGAATGTGATAAATCAAAATCGCTCGAAGTGGGGGGAAACTGATTCGGCACAAAAAATCAATATTGGATTGACCAATGATCGAGTGACACGTGACTTGCTAAACCGGTCAAAGAAGTCAAAGTTGGTCAAAGAGAGCCCGAAAGTCCAAAAAGATAATCCATCGAAGGACATGAAAAGATCATGTGACAATCATGCACGGACGTGGCACCATGCCTGCAGAAATAGTTCGCCTACTACTAATAAACATTGTTTTTGCGAGCAAATTAATGCCAATTTGCGAGCAATTAGAGACCTATTTGCGAGCAATATTTGTTTGCGAACATTTTGCGAGCAAACGGTGAGAAACCGTTCCTCACTGAAAACAAGCCCGCAACTTGATCGTCATGCGAAATTGCTCGCAAATATCGAGCAGTTAGCGAGCAGCAATTTGCATGCAAATTACTAGCAATTTGCTCTCAACTTGCTCGCAAAGTTGCTCGCTAGTTTGCGAGCAAGTTAGGAGCTAATTTGTTGCTCGCAAGTTTGCGAGCAAAGGACGAGCAAGTACCAAGCAAAATTTGCGAGAAAACTTGCTCGCAATATGACGAGCATGTTGCGAGAAAATCTTTGCTCACAACTCGCTCGCTAATTAGCGAGCAAAGTTTTGCTCACAAATTGCTCGCTAATTAGTGAGCAAACAACAAACAAAGCAAAAAATTGCTCACAACTTGCTCGGTAACTAGTGAGCAAACAACAAACAAAGTTTACTCCTTTCTATTTGCTCCCTAAATGCTCGCAAACAACAATCAATTTCTGCGCAAATGAATTATAAGCTAATATTGTATCTATATAATATTAATCTAACATCTTAAGTATTTACGTACACAAACATTTATCCAGTCAAACAATAATATAATTCAGTCAATTATCAAGTTCAAAACACTAATATAAACTCATTCTTCTTCATCATTAGAAGACTTCGGCGGCTCATACATTTTTCTCTTCTTCTTTTTCTTCTTCTTTGACTTGCGCCAAGTCGAACTTGTGTTCATCTGTTGCATTATGCTTTGAAAATTTTTACTTAAAGATCATGGAACGCGTCCATAATATCTGTCTTCATTTGTGAGCTAATCGCATTAAATTGCGTGGACAATTCATTCACACGGTATTGCAAGTCATGATGAGAACATAAAATTAAGTACAAAGTGTTAGATAATAGTTAAAAGATACTTTATAATTATATTAAATATACAAAAAAAAACAAGTTTTTATCATTTCTTCAGAAGAGATATGAGGTTGTTAACCAACCAAATTGTCAGAGAGGGCTTGTGTGGTGGAATATGTCTTCTTTCGTTTTGCAATAATTGCCTTGGAACCCATGTCATACACACGACCATGTCTCTCACCAATTGTTTCCAACCACACAATATCGGGATCAATAGGCATTGGAGAAGTGTTCGAGGCAACGACCTCTTCTAAAGTTATCCTCTCACGTTCTGTCATTGCCTCATCAAAAGCAATCTACACACAAATTAGGAAGTTTAAATGAGGAAGTTATAACAAACATCACAGATATGAAACCAATCCGTTTCTCTTAATATATTATGCAATCAGACTAAATCTATCACCTAAGTATGCCAAAATATTTGTAACTAATCAGATAAGTGCATTTTCATGGCGAAAAAAAAAATACAGAGCAAGATCATGATTTGTCCAGTGTCCACCACCACCACCACTATCCTAATAACTTGGTTCTTTCAGGACACTTTCTTCCCCACAAGACTCAGTAACTTAGAGACACAAATATAGCTGAAGAAACAATGGGGTCTTCCAGTCATACAAGAACACCAAGTAAGCCATTTTCCTTCACTTTCTATACCTTTCTCTCTACTTTCCAGTATTTACATGAAGATCAAAAATCATGTAGCTGATGTGCTTTTCTGGGTTTTGGAATCAGAATTTGCTTTCATAGCTCAACAATAGCTTGCCACGCCCATGTGCATGGCTTCCTATGCCCTCGGCTCGTGGCTTGCCATCCCCTCGACACATGGCTCGCCAAGTCCTCGGATGTGGTTTCATCCGTCCGTTTCCGCTCCCATGACTCGGTCCATAAATCTATTGTTGTTCTTCATTCATCCGTAATCGGACAAGTCAAGCATTCATACTCCCCGCCATGCCTTGTGCCATCGTCCACGATCCGGACTCATGCTTCGCATCCATGACTCGTGACCATGGTCACTTCTGTGCCCTCGCATGCTAAGAATCACACACTAACCTCATCCATACTCTCTTGAGACAAGTGTAACCATGAGTCATACTCCAAATGACTCGTTCCAAGAGTCTTGACTAGTCAACTAAAGCTCTAGTCTCGTTGATGTGCAGAATCAATGAGTTAGAGACTGAGACTATGACTGAACTCCTACGACATGACTCGTGGCGCCTGACAACCAAAGGTCAACCATAGCAGGTAAACCAAAAAACTATAATTAGGGCCCCTAGCCCCCCGTAAAAAGATAAAAACTATTATCATTTGAGCACTTGTAATATTGAACCGAAAACTCTGTCTTCGCGTTCTTTGAGTGTTCATCATCTTCCTCGTGTGTTCTTTACTGTTTGAACAAGCCACGAAGCAACGATTCAACCTTAAGTTGCTAGAACTTGTTTGTGTGAGATTCTTACTCTCACACCGGAGGCTGTTTCATTGGATCACTCATGGAACTCAGCTTAACGGTGCGCCACCCATGCGTAGGATCAATCAAGACCTAACTGCTGATGTCATCAGACTCAAGACATACCTTGACTCATAACCATGGTCATGTCCGTGCCCTTACGTCTGTGACCTTGCGCCATTGTCCACGATCCGAAGCCATGCTTTGCATCCGTGACTCATGACCATGGTGACGTCCTTTCCCTTGCATGCCAAGAACCATACACCTACTTCATCAATTCTGTCATGAGGCAAATGACTAGTTCCAGGAGTCTCGACCACGTCAATTGAGGCTCTAATCTTGTTCATGTGCATAACCGACGAGATGGAGACCGAGACAATGACCGAACTCATGCGACTCGACTCATGGCGCTGAACAACCAAAGGTCACCCGTGGCAAGTAAACTCGAAACTATAAATAGGGTCCTTAAGCCTCCCGTAAAAAGGTCACTTTTTGAATGAACCATGAAGCAACGATTCAACCTTAAGTTACTAAAACTTGTTTGTGTGAGATCTTTACTCTCACATTGGAAGCTGTTTCCCGGGACCACTCCTAGGACTTAGCATGATTGTGCACTCCTTTTCGAAGGTTAGACCACGACTTAGATTTTTGACGACATCAAGATGCCTTAACTTGGATTGTAAGTCAACTTGAACTAGAACTTGAACTTGAACTTGACCTTGACTCGGACCCTAACTCGGACTTGGATCGCTGACCTTGATCTGTACTGTGGAAAAGAAGACCAGAGACGACATCGTTTAAGACGTGGAATTTGATTTGGAAAATTAAGTCACACCAGCTGGTTCCATTGCCAAGAACGACTTGAAAGTCATTATTCCAACACGGCTCCAGTCACAATGAAATGGGGAAGAAGATATGGGAATTACAATGCCAATCCCAACCCATCGCACAAGATCAGGGAAAGTTGCAACTCCAGGCAGAATCTCCTCTTCAGGATTGAGGTCCCTGATGCCTCCACTTACCATGTTGATATGAGAGGTGAGCTGGATAGAAAGCAGCGGCCAAGAGGCTCAGCACGCCAAGAGGCTCAGCAGTCCAAGAAGCTCAGCGCGCCAAGAGGCTCAGCGCTCTAAAAAGCTCCATGCTCTAAAAAACTCAATGCTCCAAGTGAATCGGTGCTCTGAGAAGCTCGACGATCCAAAAGTTGACGCTGATGCACGTCTCCCATGAATTCAACATAAGCGTAACTCAGAGAAGAAAAAAAAGTTGTGAAAATTGATCACCACTTTCAAACATCACTTAATCCTGATTTCAATAAATCAAAATCATTCGGAGTTGGGGCCAACTGATTCGGCATAGCAAAAATTAGAAAGTAATTTTCCAATAAGAGATCGACACGTGGCACGCCTAGATAGACGAAAAAGTGGTCTACCGGTCCGAACCCACTGATACAATCCGAAATTGAAGTCCTCCAAAAATATCAAACAATATGCTCACATTGACAAGAAAAATGCAAGGAACGCAGCCGTTCAAACAGAAGTCGTCGGACTTCAAAAAAACCCAAAATGGTCAAAAATGACAAAAGAAGAAGGAGGCGTCAACCTCACGCGCTCCCACGCGCGGCGCGTGTAATGCACGCACGCGGAGGTCGGCTTGAGGCTGACACTTGTCCCTCATTATCTCTCCCTTGGACCTTGTTTTCCTTCAGCCTTTTCTCCTTCTTCATTTCCTTTTGTCCCATCTACTCCACCAAACAACCTCTTCACCCCACTTTCACTCCAGCGCCCACTCTTCATGCGTTGGCTATCCCACTCCCATCTCCTACCCTTTCACACTCCACCAATACACCAATCTCACCATCTCTCCTATCTCCTCTCTCTCTTCCATGCATATGAGGGCCATGCGCTGGCATATTGCTCTCTCCCTCTTATTTCCAAGCCATGAACTAGCGCATAGCCAACATGTCTCACCATTCCAAACCTATTTTCTCTCACACACCAAGCCATGTCCATGAGTAACAAATCACAAATCCACATTCCACTCTCTTATTAATTTGCCTCTCTCATTTCTTTACTCCAAATAAATGAGACCAAGCCTCCAACCCATCACCATTCCTATATTAATTATTTATTTCTCTTCTCAAGATACCACCCTTCGTCCGTGGCACCATGCTTCGCGTCATGCTCCACGCCCATGGTACACAACCATGCTCCGCGCCATGCCCGTGGACATGACTTCCTCCGTCCATCCCCCCTTTTGTGCTTTCATCTGTGGATCCACCTTCTCATCTGTCCTCCATCCATGACCGAACAGGACAAGCATTCAACCTTCATCCGCGACATCGCGCCATCGTCAATGATTTGAACCCATGCTTCACATTTGTGACTCATGACCATGGTCACGTCTGTGCCTTGCATGCTAAGAACCATGCACCTACCTCATCAATTCTCTCATGAGGCAAATGACTCGTTCCAAGAGTCTCGACCACGTCAACTGAGGATCTAGTATTGTTGGTTTGCAGAACCAACGGGATAGAGACCGAGACTACGACCAAACCCTTGCGACTCGACTCATGGCGTCAGACAACCAAAGGTCACCCGTGGCAAGTAAACCTGAAACTATAAATAAGGCCCCAAGCCACCCGTAAAAAGGTCAAAAGTTTTATCATTTGAGCCTAAAACTCTCTCTAAAGTGTTCTTCGTGCATTCTTCAATTTTTGAACGAGGCACGAAGCAATGATTCAACCTTAAGTTACTAAAACTTGGACGTTATGTGAGATTCTTACTCTCATGTCAGAGGTTGTTTCTTGGGAAGAAAAAAAAGAATCAGGGAAGAGGCCTTTCACTCCTGGGATTCAGTTTGATGGTGTGCTCCTTTGTGCAGGTTAGACCACGACTTAGATTGCTGACGTCATCAAGATACCTTGACTTGGAATGGAATTAAACTTGAACTAGAACTTGAACTTGACCTTGACTCAAACCTTGAATCAGATTTGGATCATTGACCTTGACCTTCACTGTGGAAAAAAAGACTTGAAACGACATCGTTTAAGACGTGAAATTTTATTTGAAAAAGTAAGTCAAATCAATTAGCAAATGGAGTGAAAGAGATTCGCATTCTCATTCTTTAATTGATCCAAATACCACATGAAAATGAGAATGATAACGAAAATAGCAATAATTCACACGTCCATCAAAATTCTAATCCAAATGCAACCTTAGATATTAGCTATAAATTGGCATGGGTGAAAAGGCAAAACATGTACCATAAATATGCACCTCTTTTTTTTATTGGTGGTTTTGTGAGTGTTCCAAAACATGTACCTCTTTTTTTATCGGTGGTTAATTTGATTTTTTATAACAAAAGTGAGTGTTCATTTTGGTCGACAATTGTGCAAAAACAAGTTGATTGTTTCCAAATTGTTTAAAATAATGATCATTTATATATCATTCAAAATAACAATCATCCAAATTCAACAAAATCTAATAAGTTTTTTATTATAAAAAAAATCCAATAAATTAATTACTCAACAAATAAATATAACATATCTATCTTGGCTATTTTTAACAAATTATACTTATTGTAGTTATTTTTTACTAAACATATTGATGTGTCTAAGTATTACAAAACTCCTAAACACACTAGTCGTCGTTTCGTCCTGGTAGCGGTATATGGAGTTTACGGTGTCAAATCTGACGAGTTAACGTCGCCAGATTGGTTGAGTCGTGGAGCGCAAACAAGCTTCGAGTATCCTAGATCTAAAGATAGACGGTGGACTTCTGTTCCTGCAAAATGAACACACCAAAGAACGATGAGAACCAGGGTGATTCCGGGACACCGCCTCGAGAGTGAGAGTAAGATCTCTTGTAGGAATTCACCGAGGAAAGCTTAAAAGCTTCGAGGGAGGTCTCAAGAGGAAAATCAGATCTGAGATTCAGGGAAATGCTCCAGATTCAGATTAGGGATCCATTTCTCTTACCTGAGAGATGGTATTTATAAACCTTACCATGGGGCTTGTGGCGTCATCTGGAGAGGTTGCACTTTTTGGACCACATGTGGGCCCCTTTTCATGGGGTCATACTCTTGGGTCCCCGGTCTTAGGATCCAAAGTGCCTGACCTTCCTGTCCCGGGTGCCTTATACCGAGTCCATGGTGATTGTGGGGAGCTCCCAATCGATGGACATGCTTGCTCAGCTCCCTAGCTCTAGTCTGAGGGATAGGCAGCATAAGCTTTCCTATCCCAAGACCTTGGGAGTGCGCCTGAGGGACTTCAGAGCTCTCTTTCTCATCCGAGGGAGGTACCGATCAGTTTGGGACCTCTGGGACCGACTTTCGGCCCTGACCCGAAAGTCTGACCTCTGGACCCTATTGTTTCGCTGGCCCCAAGTCCTTAGGTCCCTCGAACGGAGTCACTCAGTCAGTCAATGATGTGGCACCCAGTTGGCACGTGGTTGGCCCTGATTGGCCTTTCTGTCTTATGATTTCTTAGGTAGCATAGAACTCAATAACTTATTTTAACAAATAATTGCGGTCCGGTTCTTGGATCTTCATCCACCTGCGTCCAACTATTTCCGGCTGAATATTTAATAGTCTGTTACTACTTGAATAATAAAAAATAAACTATGTAATATCACAAAATTCATCTATTTTCATGGCGAAAGTAAAAACATATACATCTATTTTCAAAGAAAAACTTGAATGGTAAATAAATATATGCCAAAATAAATATGTGCCGAAAGAACGAGAGCAATGAGTTGATAATAAGCAAACACAAGGTACATTATTTCATGTTTATCCAATCACAAATGAGATGTTATAATATCAGCTCAAAAACTGTGTAAACTCAAGTTATGATATTCATAACAATAATATGAATTTAACTTCATTATTCTTGTATTTTCATGCAATGCAAGATTTTTGTTTCAAAATTCGGTCATGACAAAATCATTTTACGTTTCCCCTTGAAAAGAATTCATAACATTTTACTTTTCACCTTGAAAATTACTTCTAGATATTAGAGAATACATAGAAACAATTGTGATTTTTATATTAGCATGTGCGTACCTCGAGACTATCCTCTTTTCTGGACGAAAGGTTGCAAGATTTGAAACGAAATTAAAACGTAACAAAAAGAGGACCAAACTGAATAGTACGTCAAATAATAGTGTTCATGAAACTTGCTCCTGATAAAACATATTAAAATAAAATAACAAACACAAAAGCAAACACAGAAACTCATATGATGACGAACAAAAAATAGAAGCAGCAAACACAATGACAAGAATTAATAAACACATAAACATCTTGTTTGATACTATAAATGTTCACAGTGAATACGGCGAGCATGACTCTCAACCGGGACCGGATCAAACTTCGATCAACTGCAATCAAATTAAGTGTTTTGCAATCAAATTAATGCATGTAACACTCCAAAGTTTCATCCATCTCTTGAGTAATTGTTAATACAAAAACGTTAAAAAGTTCACCATCATAATACTAAAAACTGAGGTTTATATTATTCAAAATTATAATGAGTGCATTATTCACTATAGATTAGTATATAGAAAATGTTCAACATAAACGTTTCTCCCAAATTATTTTTAAAAAAATTCAAAAAATTATAGAACATTGAAAGCGGGATTGGGGAATAGCAAAAATGTAATGCAACATAAACAAGACTGAGCATCACACATTTTGTTAACATGATCATATGAAGAATCACCAAATATTTGTTTTCGCTACTTCATTTCTCTCAAAAAGTTGTTTCAAAACAAATGTTCACTTTCTCAACGGTTAATCAGTATGTAATTAAGAACACTTCAAGTTTGGGTTAAATCATAAAGAGTCACATTTCAATTTTAGACCGGAAGTTACAAAAACATATATAAAGCTTAAGAAAATAGCAAAAACAAGAAGAGATAGTTTGGAAGTGTTACCAGCTTATCCAGCAAGAGTGTTGGAGACAATAAGTGTGTGACTTTCACTCAATACACCACAATCTTTGATCTTGAGTTCCCTGAGTCCATTGAGATGGCTCACTCCTCGT
>JAYMTA010002121.1:0-17468 GCA_036897625.1 Pelargonium cotyledonis | reverse complement strand
GATTTTTTTTTCATCTAAGTATATAAAAATAATTTTAGTGATAATTTTTTCAACCTAGAATAGAAAATGAATCTGGGGCATACCAAACATATGACATGGAATGAGCATTCTAGCTAGAAAAGCTTTCTAGTTGGAATGTTTATTCCATTCCATTCCATTCTATTTTGTTACTACGTACCAAACGTAGCCTTAATGTCTGACAACTATGATATTTTTGCTAGCGTCGAAACTAGTTTGACCAAATGTTGATTTTTACTTCATACACGTTTGCTGGACCAGTTCTAATCTGTAACGTTAGCTTATAGTACTCACCGCTGTAGGAGTTTAAGACCTGAAGTGATGCATGATATGGACACTAGCTGCTTGGTAATCTTCTGTTTTTTTTTCCTTGCAGGACATCATGTTCCGCATCCCTCACTTATCACTTAATCACTCTAGCCACACAGCTAAAGGTACAAGTATTCGTATGGCATTAGTAGATGAGAGGCTTCCACAGGACAGAGAAGTTGCCACACCTTCCGGAGTTCTGGTAAAGGAATTGCTTTTCTTATGCATGCCATTAGTTAATTTCTTGATAAAATGCCATTGTGCAAAAATATTTGGGACATTGTTGAATAAGCTGTAGTTTAGCCTGTTCTAATGGACTCCTGTGAGTTGAAATATTTGGGACATTGTTAAATGACTGTATTTTTTTTTCTGTTCCACTTTGCAGGCATATGATCTTGTTCAGGGGCCACTTGTAAGTTTGTGTATTTCTCAATCTTCCAATTAGATATATTTGCATATGTTCTGTAGAAAACACCGGTACATTTTAGAGAATTTGAAATGTAGTACTCTCTCTTTTTATTTCTTATTATATATATGTATACGTAGAGATGGTTCTAAATTTAATTGAAGGAATGAGCAAAATCAGTCTTGTAAATATATATTTTGCCCTTAATGATGGTGGAAATGTAGTACAGCCATTAGAGATGATCTGGATGCTGGCATATCATGTGTATCTACATAATAGTCAGATGTCATAGGAAATATTGCGTCAAACAATATTGTGTCTGATAATTTTTTTTTTAAAAATCTTTTTGTTTCTTGCAAGTATTGCCTTTTGGAAGTTAATTTAACATTTCATGGTATTAAAATAAAAGACAACCTTTTCCCATGACTCATGATGAAAATGGTTAAATTCATAAATAAGAAGTTGGTGGAGCTCTGCAAAACATTTGTGCTTAAATCCTTATGTACTTCAAGTTCAAGTATGGTAATAACTAATAACTTTAAGCAACAACCATTATCTGGGCGAGTAGCTTAAGACGTGTATTTCTCTTGGGGTCTCAGGTTCAAGCATTGGTTGTTATGTTTGCTAATAAAAGAAAAAGACTAATAACTTTAAGCATTAAAATATGAGATATTTGAGGTAGTGTTGAGTACACCGGTAGTTTGACGCATTCTTCTCACCATGTTCTCTATGATTAGATGTATTTTTTTTATTTAACTTGAAACTTTTGGTGGACAGGTTAGGTGGAGTTCTACGACTGACAAGTCAGTACCTGAGCCACCAACTGCTGTTTTTCTACATGGCATTCTAGGGTGCAGGAAAAACTGGGGTAGGTTCAATGCATTGTGTGAATAAGTTTTTAGCTATATGTGTTTTCATTCTTCAATTTCAATTGTTATAAAAGATAAATTACACGGTCATCTATTTGCTTAAACAAGCACCAAACTTATCTTTATTTTTTTGTGCTGCTTTCATCTTGTGCATTTGTTAAGATGTAATACTGTTGAATAAAATGATAATATATATTATAAGTAGTACAAAGTTGACTAACAAAGATTGATTTGTACATGAAAAGAGATAAGCCTAAACTAAGGGATTAAGTAAGGAGGTAATCACCCCCCTAAATTTTGGAATTCTAATACATCAACAGTCAACACCCTTCCCCTAAAACTCGAAGTGTCATTAAATAGATATTTGAGTGTGAATACCACAAAAAAATGTTAAACAAAAAGATGTCACTATGTTAGGTACCACTGCATTTAAGGTAATACCGTTGGTAGTGGAATACTCTCCGCAAATGAGTGTCTTGTTTCTCTAACATTTTTGTCCTAAAATGAATGCCCCTTTTCCTTTTTAGGTGATTATGCATAAATTACCAAAAATATCTTTATAATAGTTTTGTTAGAATCCTTTGAGTTTGTTAGAATAAATGTGCGGGGTACAATGGAAGATGTCCAACGCCAACTAATATCTTCTTAATTCTTCCCATAAAAGAATACAAGACACTCATTTTTGGACAGAGGAAGTATTAACTAAATTGCTTGTAGAATATACTATGATAACATAGTAGATTTTCTTCAACTAAAAAGATATTGAGGCTGCATGTTAGTTAGACCCTCCTACGTTGGTGCATCTCACATTGATTAATTATTTAAATATGCTAATTGTAGTGCCTTAATACACTAGTTGATCACTCCTCCTATTAGCTTGTGTTTCGGCTTGTAGCACGTTTAACATGATATTATTATAGAAAAATTATCAAGCAAACCCCTTGAGCTTGTTCACCAGACTTTCTTCTTGCATCAAGTGGTAGCCTACAAAGCAAAATTAGTCCATTTTAGCCAGAAATTCATCATATGTGACCATGCTGGGTGTGATTCTACTCTACATCAAGGATCATGGTTGATGTTTCAGGAATCAACGAAGTTAGGAAGTGCACATATTGTATTCCCATACAGCTCACAACTAAAAATATAGGGTGCTCTTTGATACCAGAGAAAAGTTAGGGGAGGAGGGTTGTCCTTGATTATACATGCCATATACCAAATTTTCATGGATGAAACTAAAACACGTAGCATTTAGTAATGGGATATCACATATGCATTTCTCTGTCTTTACATTCTTAATTTTCTGAAGTCTCGTTATTTAAATTTTGAAATTGAATTGATGAGATTTTTTCGCTCCCTGTGCGATTGTGAATGTCCATGTCAGCAACGTGCTGCAGTGTCTCTGTTTACATTCATGCTATATGTACCTTTGTATTGCTTCGTTATTATTTGAAGTTTTGAGCCTTGACACTACTTCTGTGAAGTTCTCATCTATACTCAAAAGTATGTTTTGGGTGCTTTTAATTATTTATTTCTGTCAAACTTATCATTGAATACTATGGTACATCCTATATTAGTAAGCTATATATGCATTTTGTTTTGTGGTATTGAAGGGTGTTGAAATACAAGATTGAGTGTGTTATTGATCTTAATATTAGTACATAAGAGTAATTGACTATCCAAATCGAATATAATTGAGTTTCAAAATCATTCTTCAACAAAGGGAAAGGGAAATTTCAATTCTTTTTTAAGTTATCAGATCTCCGGCTTAATATAAAAATGGTGGTGTGGCATGGGAATAATTCACTCTTTTGTATTTTTTTCAAATATAAAAATAGTATGCTTTCCATTGCTTATGTCTAGTGGTGCAACAGGGTCCTTTGCTCGGAGATTGGCAAAAGAGTTTCCAACATGGCAGGTATTTTTCTGGGACTTTGATGTTTGACACAATTTGTTAAATCACTGACGAGATAAAGTAAAATATGCAAATACTAGATCGTGCTTTAAGCTCTTTATTTGTAACTGAGTTTTGGTTAATGTATTGCTGAAAAATGTTTTGGTTATGTTATAAACATTTACCCATAATCTCCTAACTCCTAAGAATGCTAACTTTCTCATTTGTATTTTAGCAGCTCTGGTAAAGAGAACAGAGATAGGACCTTATTTGTTTTTTATGTTTTCATTGATATACAGTTTCTATTAGTAGATCTGAGATGCCACGGTGATTCAGCATCAATTAAGAAGAGGGGCCCGCACACTGTTGCTGCCACTGCTCTTGATGTATTAAAGCTAGTATGTATTCATTTTGCTATGACAATGTCTTTATGTCTCCCTCTTATTCTTCAATTGTTGAGTTCTACCTAGCTACAACGTAATCAAATGTGATCATTATTTCAATGTTGGATATAACTTGCATTGGTTATTGAAGACCAGCTGGTTATGCAAAGCTTGTGTCTCTTACCTTGGTGCATGCTCAGTAATTTTTGCTTTAAATTTAGCTGATTAACAGAAAAGATAGATTTTATTTACTTCGACATATACATGGCACAATTTATGTAACTATAGATCCCGGGTAGTCAAGAATTCAATGATCTATCATTACAGTAAAAACATGATCCGCCTATGACATATAACAACTCAGTAACATAGATGTTTGATATTTGTGAAGACTGAGTAGCCTGTGGAGATTCTTGTATTGATCCAACTTCAGCTTTGTCATCCCATTGATTAATGATATATTCATAAAGTTACTGCTAAAAAACCACAAGCTGCTTTGAACTGGAATAAGTTGTCCAAGCCCCAATGTGTTACTCCACTTTTTCCTTTTTAAACCAATTGGCCAAGCTACAGAATTCAGGCTAGTTCTCCCATTTCCCATAATCCCTCCCCCCCGCATCCAGTTGTATCCAAACCCACGACCTCTCATAAAGAAGTGTGTGTCTTGAACCATAGGGCTGTCCCCTAGGGACTAAATCTTTTGGGTTTTCAATCTGCTGGCCCCAAAGGTTTGAACTTGTGTGATCAAGGAGGGAGCAAACCTCCTTGATCATCTGGCCAACCCCTTGGGGTTAATGTATTGGTCCACTTGCTTGGAAGGTTTTGAATTTTTATATGTTCAGTGTACAACTAACCTTTCAAACTACTCTATTGTCAAACATTTTGGTTTATTTTAACATGGGGTCCATCAAATGCTGTCAATGTTGCTAATAGGTATCTCAACTTTTGAGGACCATTAATGGTAGCTTCTTTGATAGAATTGGGTTAGACCTGTTATTCTTCTCCAAGCTAAGTGGAGCAGGTTGCATCCATTGTGTGCACAATAGAAACTAAGTAATAATGATATCAAACTTTGTTATATTTTGAGGCCCTTTTGGAGTTTTCTAGCTGAAGATGATTATTGGAATTTAACTTGGAGGGATTGGATTATCAATGGGGAATTTGATAATGAGTGGTCGTGTAATGGACAGCTGTGACAACCTATACTCCCCTGTCCTGTATAGTTGAAAAATTAATTTAATTCACCAAAAAGGAAAAAAGGTTGCCGCGCTAGTGTGGAATACATGTATCATTGTGTCTACACTGTTTAAGTAATGCGCTTGGAAATAATTTTGGTTTAACAATATAAAGATGAGAAATAGTGGTTAGATGGGATTTGGTGGTTATCTATTCTATAGTACTGCTGTATTGCTCAGCTTGTACATATATTTTGCTGGAAATTTAAAATATTCTTTGAATTTCTACCAATTTAAATATGTCAAAGATCATGATTTTTTTTTTTTTTTGCATGGTTTCTTACAATCCTTAAAATGCATTTATGAATTCAGTATATTGTTTGCCCTCAAAGATGCATGGGGTACATAAACTGATTTGAGTTTGATTTTCTTTCTTCCTGGCTAGATTAGGCAGCTGAGATTAACACCCCGACTTCTAGTTGGTCATAGTTTTGGAGGCAAAGGTACCTAGGGTTATTTTATCTTAGTTATGGGGTTATGATGAATGTACTCGGATTACTCATTGCAAATGCTACAGTATTTAACATATTATTGATTATCTATGCAGTTGTTTTGAGCATGGTGGAACAAACGGCAAAGCCTCTTGCACGACCAGTCAGGGTAACTTTGCTTTCAGATGATATCAACTACAGTGGCTGTAACTAAAAAGAACATGGAACTTAATAGCTATAATAATTAGATACATAATGTTATGAACTTTTACTTTAAGGTAAACTGTGTGGTTTGCTTTGGATTTGAAACTGTTTAAACAATGGATTGTAGCTTATTCTTAAGGACTTCAAAAACATATTGAACAACTAATCCTTGTGCCCTTCCATCATCTTTTTTTTTTCTCCCCTTGCTTAGATTGTATACTTATTTTCTCTTCTGTAAATCATTTTGGTAGGTTTGGGTTCTAGACGCAACCCCAGGAAAGGTTCGACCTGGTGGAGATGGAGAGGATCATCCGGAAGAATTGATTTCTTTCCTAAGTAAACTGCCAAAGGAGGTAAATTTTTGTCCACTAAATGTTATTTTTGGGTTGTCACGTACAACATGAGATATGTATTAGTTGATTTTATCATCTATTGGGTGAACCAAGAGTTCCCTAGGCAAGGGTTACATATTTGTATGGATAATGTCATACAAGGTTCTTGTTTGTTTGCTTCAAAGAACTATAATACATGTTTGGGGTCAGTTGTGTTATATTCAGAAATGGTTTGAATTGTGGTCTAGTTAGAGGAATAAAAGGGGGGAGGGGTCAGACCGTTAGAATTTAGTCAGCCCAAAAAGTTGAGTCAAGAATCAAAATGCCTATTGTCAGATCCATTTTGTTGTGTTTTTTCTGTATGGAAGCATGAGTACTTGATGCCCGATACAACTATCTTTTTAAAAAAATAGGTATAGATATGTAGATGGTACTTACAATTCACAACTATTGAAGAATATAAATATGAAGGTTAAGAATGAGTATTAAATCATCACTTGTAGCAAACACAATTTGAAGAACAAAATAATTCATTAATTTTATTTTTATGTAAGATTGACATCACACACATGTAAATATGTGACTGAGAATATGAAAGACAGACTTGTGACATTTCAGAGATTTGATATTAAGTGGGAGAGAGGAGAATAACACTACTTTACTCTAAATATTTTGGTCTTTAAATGTTTTATTCAGACTCATTTCTTTTATAAAAACTACGTATTTTAAACTTTTCATATGTTTTTTTTTTAATAATAATAAAAAATAAAAACCCAAGAATACACTAGCTTTTCCTTTAAATTTATTCCTTTGTTGTTGTTCAGTTATAGTAGTACATGTTTCCCTTCTATGCTTTTCATTTGTATCTGTATTTATTTTAAGATATTTTCTATAAGGTCTTGTCAAAGAGGGGTATTGTGAATGCTCTTGTTCAAGAAGGCTTTTCAAAAGATGTGGCACAGGTATGTGTTGAGCATTTACATTACAACTACTATATCAAAATATCAGAAATATGTGAATCTGAAAGTTGAATATTGATACATGTGAGTAGTAGCCTCTTGATGCCATTGAAATATTTTTGGCACAATTACTTTCTCATGCAAGGTTATAAATACCCATGCTCAGCAATGAAATAGAGTATTGATGACTTTTTGGTGTTCCATTGTTCAATATCAAGTTCATCTTATAGCATGAATTTCATGTTTAATCTTAAGGGGCATTTTATTAGTTTTCTTTCCTTGAGCTGGACTTATGTTATGGTCTCACATAAATGCAAAAGGCTAACCAGATTTTAACTGACTGTTGGAAACAAGGGTCAGTGTTCGTACACTGATCGTATGTTGCAGCATGAAAAATCTGTAATAATGTATTTTTGAGCTGGACTAGTTGCCAACCAATTACTGGTTCATGTGGGATTTATTCTCCTTGTTGATGTAAAGCATACTGGATCCTCACAAGTATTACTGCAGTTTTTTATGTTACATATAGATCCTTACCTTTTGTTTGTTTTTACGCGTTATCAAATGTCATCCAGAGTATGCCCTCCGTTTTAAACCATATCGTAGACCTTTGACTATTTTTGTTCCTATATAGGCAAATTGATGGGTTCTTATCATCGGTGTGATGTAATTTGAGACGATCTTCAAGTCGCATACGATAAGTTTCTAGCAGTGTCATGGAGTTGTGATTTGAACTTTTTTTCTTTAAGTATAACAAAGTTTATATGCATCTTTAGTACTATATGATTTACTTGAGATTCTTTTGATTGAGGTTTACTCTCGACACCCTTTGAAACTATCATTTTTCTATTTTAATTATTTGTGTGCAGTGGGTCGTCACTAACCTGCGTCCAACTGACCTTGCTGGTTCGTCATCACCAAGCTTCTCGTGGGTGTTTGACCTGGAGGGAATTTCAGAAATGTACCGATCATATGAAGAAACAAATTTGTGGTACAGTTTTTGTTTATTTTATGTCATAGTGTTGGGATGGGGTCTTATGAACACATAAGATGTGGAGAATTTGTTCTTTTTCTATTTAATAGCATATCATTTACGATTTTATATAGTTTAAGGTATGCTTTCGTGAATTGACATTGAGGTCAATTATTGAGGAGAAAAATGTCAAATATGCTCTGAACTCTGTACTTTTTGGCTAACTTAGTCATCAAATGGTAAAAAATAACCTTCAAACAGAATTATCTCAGGGAAAATCTAAAATGAAGATAGAAAAGAAATGGGCAGACCTGAAAACTTAACAACCTAATGTCTCTTACAATTTGTGAATGCAAATCACCTTGTTGATTCTTTGGATAATTGTAGGAAGATTGTTGAAGATGTACCTCGGGGTGTACATGTAAATTTTCTGAAAGCAGAAAGAAGCTTGCACAGGTGGGCTCTTGAAGATCTTCAAAGGATTCATGCTGCCGAGGAAATTGCTGCTGAGGAGGGAGGTGGAGTCGAAATGCATGTCCTTGAAGACGCCGGCCACTGGGTATGTTGCTTTCACATACAGTTGTAGCTCACAATATGCAATTATTTTCATGGGTAAAAAAGGGCGATCCAGTAACCTTTTAAAAAATTGCTATATAATTTAACAAAACTTGCCAGATTCCATTAGGACACAGTGACACACACATCCAATATATTTCAGTCAGCTGTCTGTCACAGCTATGATTTGCAATCGGTTGAAATTGGTAAACAAATTCCCTTAATTGACCCTAATAAGATATTGTATGGAGCTAGAGGCATGTTAGTATGTTACTAGTTCTGAACTGTTAATTGATAGTCCCTTCCACTTGTCAACAAGTAGGCATATTTGGAGCTGGTTTTGAATTGATAGGTATTAATCTTTATCGTTGTGAACAGGTTCACGCAGATAACCCAGATGGGCTCTTTAGGATGCTTTCATCGTCTTTCAGCGTGCATAATCAAAGGGAGCTGTTGCGTGGTGCCACTGCAAGATAGCATATCATAGCATAGCGACATGTTATTAGAGAAATCATACTTAAAAATGTGCTTTCGTTTTTACCTCTTTTGGCTAGTTACTTGTTTTATCCCAATTTTGTTCTGAAAATTGGTCGGTTGTTGTTGTTGTTGTTAGTTATTTGGGTAATTGGGTTAGTAATTGTTATGTCACTCTTAGATGGATCCTTATATGTTAAATTATAAATTACAACAATGGGTAACTATAATTTCAATTCATGGCAACAATGGATAACTCTACTCATTTCATCGGTTAATTTTGACGGAATTCAACTTTAAACTATTTTGTAATGGACTATGGTAAACTTGACAGTTTTGAAATATTTTTCAAAGTTAACTGATATAATAAGTTGAAAATATGACAAAAAGTAACGAGAATTTGATAGTTATCTATAATTAGTTGGAAAAGAGGATTTCATTAGAAAAAAGACATGCTTCAATTTGAAAAGATTACGTTAAAGGAAGAGGGAGAAATTAGAAGGTAAAAACAAGGTGGATGCCAAGACCGCGAACATGAGCCACGAAAAGCTGAACATCAGAGGTAACCTTCGCCATGTGATGAGACGGATACGGAACAGTAGCCCCATAAGATCCCACAATACACCGCAATCGTCACCATCTTTTGCTGCAATCCATGATCCGAAGCTCTCGCAATCCACCAATTCCCCGTATCGAACTTGCCGTCACTGGAATGAACTCTCACATTAGGGACATGAAGATCGTCAACGTCTTGGTCCAAAATCTTGAAAGGTCGAGGACACATGGAGCTGGTTCCGAATCTCGGAGCCAAATTGAGACGATCCGTCGCGGAGGAGAAGCGCGCAGGTAACAGAAGCCTCCGTCTCCGTCCCCAAATCTCCAGACTAGTAGGCACAGTCGCGGCGGCGGAATCGGTGGTGATCGGAGGTTTGGAGTTGAGGAGAAGGTCGGATTTCAGTTTGGCGATCTCTGCTTTTTGCTTCTGTAGCTCCTGCTCCTTCTCCTTCTCCCCCAACTGACGTCGCAACAGCTCTGCTTCGTCGTGATTTTCCATCTCCGATTGCGAAATTGGATTGGATTGAAGAAAGAGAGGTTTGTGATTTGTGTTGTGCTCAGACAGATTTCGTTGTGTTGTGCTCAGACAGATTTCGTAGTCTCTATTTATAGAGCAAATTAATATTATGTTGTATGAACATTTAACATTTTATTTCGACTGTGGCTGCTGCTGCTGCTGCTGTTTGGTTCAGTGTATGCTTACGCATGCCAATTGCCAAATATACAAAAAACAATAATATATGAGGACGGAGGGCTGCGCCTCTTACTATATTTTAGGCTGACCTATTGCTGACGTCTTCATTGCGTCACAAACATTTTTTCTAATTTCAGCTGGCGGCTGATATTTAGTCATACCACTGAAGTCATGTTATCTCCTCGATGAATACATATACCTATTTAAATGAATTTGTAGGTATGGAGCTGCCTCCCGGCCATATCTTTTTTCTTTTTGGTCAACCCTTTTTTCTCTATTATTTTATTTTATAAGATGTAACTCAATTTCATGCTTTTTTTTTCTGTGGGACATACATTTTATTATTATTATTATTACTATTTGACAAGATCGATTCTAATGAATAGTTTGATTTTAAATTTGCTATTTCCCAAGAAATTGGCGCAGTCAAGGTTGCGGATTTGTCTATGTTGTCTATAGTGTACAACCACCCTCGGCAATATAGTTTCTGTACTTCATTTGGTCAACTATGCCTACTCTCCCTCTGTATCAATTTGCATGTGAACCCATACAATCTACTATGTGCATGTATTTATGTTTAATCAAGGTAAATTTCAGATAGCAAATTTTCGATTTATTATTATTATTTTTTTTGGCTATACTGGAGAAAAGATTTTTTAAAAAAAAAAAACAAAAGGAATTAGCTGTCAAGCAACAGATCTGAGCAACAATTTCATTAAAAAAAATCATTTTTTTTCTCTCTTGAGCCAAACTTTATCGTTCAAATTATCAGTCATCTCAACAGAGATCTCTATTGGAGTGACACGAAACAACTCGAAGACATCATCCTCAATGCAACCCAAGTTAGCCAGTGCATCCTCAAATATATTATTCTGGTGGAAAATGTGAGAAATCCCTCTCCCCGAACATCTCCAAAGTAATTAATACCTCCCGAATCGACCCCCCGCTTCCCCCCCTTTGGCTATGTGCAAGACACTACTTGAGTCCACTTCTGACCACATTTTGTTGGAGCCTTCAGGACTACCAAGGGCGCATTAATTTCTCATAGTTGGCGCTGATGCGCATGCAGCTATTTTGATGGTACGAGACTATGATCCGTAAAGGATTTCTCCATAATGGCCATGAACGGTTGCTGGTGGAATAGCCAAATACGGCTTAATTAGCTGATCTTATTAATAATTACATACCCAACTGATATATTCTTTAATTGGTGGGCTATAAATTCTCCAAGAATAGTAGGGTCAAAGTGGCTAACTGGTTTTGCGGACTTTCTTGGGAGGTGTTGTATAATGGTGGCAGAGCGAGAGGCATCAAAAGCAGCTCTCTTGGGCCAAAATTCATCACCTCAACAGATATCTCTTCTGGAGGGACATGAAACAAGTCATTGACACTACCCTTTATAATGCACCCAAGTCAACTACGACATCCGCAACTCTGTTACCCTCATGCATGGAAGACGTGAGAATTCTGAAGTTGTCGCAGCAACTCTCATACATCCCCAAATCAATACATTCCAAAGCGACCCCCCACTTGTCCCCTTTTGGCCATGATGAAGACACTAGCTACTCGAGTTTACCTTACGTACAGGTACACCACACTAACCCGTAGTCTTTGTCCCAAGCTATCCTCTACCCTACTTTAAGCGCTTCGAGCTCCGCCACCATAACCGTATTATACCTCCCAAGAAAGTCGTTTGTGAAACCAATTATCCATTTTTCTTTGCAGTTATGAAGAACACCCCCGTGCCAGCTAGACGACTCGTATGTCTTTTTGACGCCTCATGACAACAGAGTTTCACCCAATTGATTGGTGGCTTTCAAACAAGAAGCCATAACCTCCACCCGTCTCTGGAGAATGAGCCTGACCCTTAACGACCATATGAACCAAGTTAGCTAGCGTAAATGACCATTACGATATGTACAAGGTCGCGCGGTAGGGAGCTCATAGGCAAATTGAAGAACACACCCACACCTCAACCTCCAAATGCTCCATGTAGTAATATAATTAGCCACGGGGCTTCAATACCAATAGCATGTAAATCTAACTAACAGTTGAAATCCATCCACTCATTTACCGGAAGAGAAAGAAGTGGTTGAAGACACAACTCATAACCAAAGAAGCCCAAACTTGGCAAGCAATCCTCCAAATCCGCACCACATAAATTAATACACATTAATTTAAGAGAAGCCGCGATCTTCCTCTTGAATCAGAGCTCATTCGAACAAAGTCTTTTTCCGCTCTAACCATTAGAGACAACTCCACTTTGTCGGGCACTTGATACCTCAAACTGAAAGCCACTCGCCACTACTCAGTTTGCAAAAGAACTCGATCTATAAGCTGAGTTGATCATTTCATTTTTTTTATAATGACTTTTGAACAAAGGATTATAATTTATGCAGATATGGTCGACCTAATTAATTTTTCTTTAAGGTTGACCGAATTTGAAATTTTAAATGAAGTATACCTAAATGCAATCACCAAATATACTATTGTAGACGATCAAATCAAGTATGATAGAGTAGTTTACATTACTAAGTTTATTTGGGTTGACTTTATTCTCATTTACGATTAACCACTTATAAGGTGACAATAATTATGGTAATTTCATGCATATAATCTAAATTTATATTCTCATTCATTTTAACAGTTTATACCATATATATATATATATATGTAGAGAGAGAGAGAGAGATATATATATATATATGTAGAGAGAGAGAGAGAGAGAGAGAGAGAGAGAGAGAGAGAGAGAGACCACTTTGGTGCAAGAAGGTACCAAAAGTCATTGGAAGTTTTTGGCTTAACCTAAGCCAAGCCAATGAAAGCTTGTCACCACATTAATACATCCTTGGTGGTGGTGATGTAAGAGACCACTTAGGTGCAAGAAGGTGCCAAAAGTCATTGGTTAGGGTTAAGGGGAATCTAAGCCAAGAAGTTTTTGGCTTAACCTAAGCCGAGCCAATGAAAGCTTGTCACTACATTAACACATTCTTGGTGGTGGTGGTATAAAAGACCACTTTGGTGCAAGAAGGTGCCAAAAGTCATTGGTTAGGGTTAAGAAATATAGTCTCTTTTATGAACATTATTGGTTCCTTATACATATACGCCTTTGGGTCGTTGCAAGAAATGATTTTCGGCACCTTTTTGTATTAAAAAAATAACACATTAAAATATCCATTTACCCACCCAAGTGAATTTGTGGGAACAGAGCGACCCGCTAGATCCAACCATTTTCAATGAAGTGTCATAATCTCATTATGACTTAGACTAAACCAAATAATTCTTGGCTTAGGATGTCCTACGGTAGGGTTTCGATAGGAGGGAGAGAGATTATTAGGGATGTCGTCGGGGACAGTGGATTTGAGAGGTGGAGGTTGCAGTTTCTTGGGTTTATCGATGCGATCCAACTGTTGAAGGACCCACCAATCTGGCTCCGTCGCGGAGCGGCTTTCTCCTCCATGATTTATGGTTCTTTTCGATGCTCGTGATCTTCTTATCGCGGGAAGATTTGGAGCTCTGCTCGCCGCCCTCCTCAATTTTATTATTAACGTAATTCTAATGTGAAAATCGAAAGTTAGATCCTTACCTTTTTTCTGTTCATTGGTGTTCTTTGTGTGATATGTATTGTTGAAAAATGAAAAACATGAGCTCAAATTTTAAGGTTATAGGAGAAATGGAGATGTAGTAATGGTTGTTCTGGAACTTGAATGAGAGAGACGAGATGGATAGATAGACGATGAAGTAAATGAGATGAGTGATGTTTTGAAGGGCAATGTTGTAAAAGTATGAAATAAAATAATAATTTATTATTTTAAGCCAATAATAAAGTGACATGTGTTGTTCCAATAAAAACAAGTGTCATGTGTTATTAGTTTCATTTACATAAAATTAAATAAAAACAATAATTTCCACATCAGCTTTGCCATGCTATCGTGTATATTACACATCAGCAATTAATAATATATCTGAACATAGTTAACGAGTCCATTGATGGTGTCTAACGGGATAAATCAAATTGAGTTGAAAATTAAAGATTGAGTACCACTTCTGATATAATAAAAATTTAGATACAAAATTAAATTTTCGAATTAAATTTGTGTATTAAATATGTCTTTAAACCTTAAATAATTTAATTGATAATTCAAAACTCAAAATTGCTTAGTTTTGAGTTCTCATTTAACTCAATTTTCCCCTTTTTACCATACTAAACATAACTAATTCTTACTCTTCCTTCGGAAAAAAACTCTTACTCGTTGCTTCTTACAGTTTAAACCACGTACACACAACTTTGCAACTAAAGAAGATTTGAAATTTCCACTGCTCATGATCTGGCAACTATAGGCAGAAAAGGACAAACTGAATTATAGCTCTATAATGATTTTGTACACTACTGCCCTACACATTTACTATAATAAAGTTCTTAATTATAAAAATTGTATAAAGTTCTTGGATATAAAAATACATATTAAAAAAATGGCAAAAGTGCAGGTAACCCCTATAATGTTATCACTTGTTGTATACAGTCCGCCAATATCTAACTTTTGCAAATAATCCAGTTGTACTAACCAAAAGACTGTTATGTTATAACTCTCTTAGTTTAAAATTCAAAAGACTAAATTACCCTTAAAATTCATATGACAAACAAGCCCTTAGTGAGAGAAAAAAAAACATAATCTAAATTTGTTGAAGAATAGTACAATCATGGACTCCGGTTGGACTCCAGCATCTCTGGCGACGGCGTGATGTATCTCTGCTCGCGCTACAACTCAGGCGAGCGTGGTCCACCGAATGCAGATTTGGTACCTTCATCATCCGACGTGGCCGCTCAACAAGAATATCGAGCTCCGCTGGCAACCTCCACAAGCAGATCTCCCCTCACGGCCCATCCCCGACATTAATGGCAGTGATGAAAGCTCACGGTGTCCAAGACCATCTCTCTCCCATGTGCTTCGAATCGAACGACGAGAAGATCTGGATCTGACTTGGACGACGTTGTTGGCTTTGACAGTGTTCATTGACGACAACAACATCTTCGACGGTTGTGGTCGCAGAGGATGGCATCAGTTAAGGCGAATCGCATCTCCGGCAAGCTCTGGGGTTCGCGGTATTCTTCGACTAGGATCTGGCATCTTCTCCGATCCATATATGGGTTTCACGTCGTGGCTCTAGCTTTGGCAAGATTGGTGGCTCCAACTCCAATCCTGACGTGGTTCAGATTTAGGTTTTGCCATGATGAGAATCAGTTTTCAATTTTTATGTTTTTGATTCAAAACCATACAAATCTGATTTGGTTTTGATTTAGTTTAATTTGTTAATATTTGTTGTTATTTGTTCAAATTCATAAAAATTGGCGAAAAAATACAGATTTCAGTGACCGAAAAATTCATATGGTTGCCGAAATCTTCAACCATATCAAGAACAAGGGTAGTTTAGTCATTAACAAAATTACATAGCATGTGCATGACACATGATAAGATCTGTTACAATTTTTATCCAACTTATTGAAAAAAGCCATTATTGACAAATTTTGGTAAGTTGTTTGCAACAAGTGGTAACCCCATAGAGGTTCTCTACAATTTGTCCCAAAAAATAAGAATTAGACTTCATATGCCATGGTGTGTAATCTTACTATTTTCCTTTAACAATCATTTTATTTAGTTTTGTAGCCAAAGACATTATTTGAGCCTTTTTTTTATCGTTAAATATGATTACTATAACTCGAAACTCGTTATTTCTTATTTATGACGTCTTGCAAAATTGACTAAATGTACTAATCACTCGATAACATACGAATATTAATTAATAGATTCAAATTCTGAAAAAGACAAGATTATAACGTCTGAGAAAAATATATAATGATTAAAATTCTAATCTTAAAACAAGTCAAATCTCAACTACCTATATTTCTATCGATAAAAATATTTACCAAACCTACCTACAAACATATTTAAAGAAAAAAAGATGGTTTAAATTAAATCTATCAAAATACCCTTTTACTATAGGTATGTTTTTATAAATAGATTTGTTTCACAAATACCCACAGGAGGGCCACTATTTAATCATTTTTCTCTCGGACCCTAAAACAACAAAACCTAGGCGCCGCACACATCTCTCTCCATCATATCAAAGTTCACTCACTCATTCGCTGATATGTTGACATAGGAGCAACTTCTCAAACATCGTAATCAGTGTCATTGTTTAGGTATATATAGATTTTTGATTTACTGTTACACACACTTCTCACTCTATCATTTCAAAGTTCATTCACTCATTCGCTGTTATGTTGACATTGGAGCAGTTTCTCAAGCATCGTAATCAGTGTCATCTTGTTTTGGTACGTATTTTTGATTTATTGTTACCACTCATTCTTGATTTAAAATTTATCGATTAACCTTTGATTCCATCTCTGCCGCCATTGAGTCATCCATTAGTGTGGGGTGAATTGCTTCAATAAATTGTATTTATAGGGTGATTCCATCAAAGCAAAATAATTGTGACATAGAAGTAAGTAATATTTGTTTTAAGGAAAATGAAAGTAGATGTTGCACTTTCAAATAAAAGTCCTAACATTTGTGGTTGAGAATTCTTTTCGCAAAATTTGACATTCATTTCAATGATTTTATTCCAATATTTTCTAAAATTTTGTATTGGTGTAATTTAATTTGAAGGAAATCTATTGCAAGATTTTCGAATAAGTAAAATTATTTTAGTCTATTTAAAAATTAAATTTATTTGATAATAATTTTTCAGAATTTTTTTAAACTTGGATAAAATCAAATATAAGACATATAACACTATAAAAAGTTACAATGATTCTCTATGAATTTGAAGGACTGGAGCATCGTCATAAATCTAATATATTTTTTTAAATAAAACAACATAATTTGATTAATTGATTTCCTCTTACTCTAAACAAAACTACTTTTAATTTTGATGAATAAGTCATAATTGTATATGGGGGTAATTGCAGTTTAGTGCCCTATACTTGACACCTTTTGCAATGGCTATCCCTAATGTTTTTTTTTTGTAACTTTGCACTGCCCTAATCTTTCATGAGCTCTTTCTGTTAAGATTCCGTCAGTTAAATTGTGAAATGACCAAATTGCCCTTCTTCTTCCTTTCTCTCTAGTTTTTTCTCTGATTTTTCGGCCACTTTATGTGGCTGTTGGAAGCGATTCCA
>JAYMTA010002120.1:0-17472 GCA_036897625.1 Pelargonium cotyledonis | reverse complement strand
GTAATTAGACTCTTAGAAGATGCATAATCTAGTCAAGTACACTGGATAGCTATCAACAGAATGAGACTGAGAAAGTTATTATTGAGGGAAACTTTAGCTTGCTCTTTCCAATTCCCAAACACTCTTAGAAGAAATATATATTTGTTAACATATGTTTTGGTGAAACAAGTAAAAGTGCTCGTGTGTCAAAGCAAAAGCAAAAGCAAAAGCAAACAGCAAACAATTGGTTGATGTTAGTACACTTACTGTGAGCATCCAAGTGGCATTCTCGACTTCACGAGGATTGGACTTGACATAACGATGATTGAATGTACAACCTGTGTGCATGTCCACTTTGTGATCGTCCCTCAAATGGGCGACCAGGAAAGGGATATCGCCAGCAACTGCACATTCAGACCCAGCATACGGGCAAGTGTAGGGTCTGAAGTTACATTGTGCCTCGTGTTTAAGTTTGCTATAGTACGGAAATATTTCCGGACATCCCAACGAGTAATATTTGCAGGGTAGTTCAAGTGATTCGGCCACCTTCTCCAGAGCTAAACATCGAATGTCTCCAAGCTCTTGTCTGCAAGTTGGACACCGATTGTGTACCCTCGTTTTACAGGTGGAACAAAGTGTGTGTCCGTTGTGGCACTGTAAAAGAGTACAATTGGTTAAAAAGATATCATATCAATTGGATATGAAACAGCGTGCATAGATAGATGAACTCAAATTTTATGCAAATGAGTTGTTGACTTTGGACATCTAGGCAAATTGTTCACTCCGTCCATATTCATAAATTTTCTCCATTAGTTGATACTTAAGCGGAATCTTTGCTGACAAGTCAGTCTCCACATTAGCAAAAATGCTACCTCCATTGTCACGCAAAAATATGCTAACATTTTTGAAATGACCAATTTGAAACATGTAATAAATTGGAAGATTTTCAGCACAAGTCGGCCCAAATGTATTTGTAATCTCTAAACTAATGTTATTAGTATAAATCATCATTCAAGGAAATGCTCTTCCCCAACTCAATAAACTCATTGATCAATGGCAAACACCCGTTTGAACTTATATAAGCAATTTGTCGATCAAGCATACCAACTAAGTTAAAACTTCGTTAGTTGATGCTTACGTGGCAGTGGCTAAGACAATTTTGCTGATGTGGAAACTAACTTGACAAAATTCGCTAATGTGGCATAACAAAATCGTCAAATCAGTCTCTACATAACCAAAAATGCTACCTCCATTGCCACTTAGGCATTTAGCTGATGGAGAAAGTTAACATTTTTTTCAAGTGACCAATTTGAAACATCAACTAACCGAACGATTTCCCACACAAGTCGACCCAAAACAGCCAAGATTCATGACTAGTCCTAGATGTCGATTATCACCAAAATGTTGTGCTTGCAGAGTCCGATTAACATGACAGATCATTCTGCACCTACTTTAGATTTAGTTAAATCTGTTTTTTCCTATAAACCCATTAAAGAAAACTCTCATTATTTACTGATATAAGCTATAAGCTATCAGCTAATGCAACAGCGGACGCAGGTAGTTTCCGAACAAATGTAAGTTCTAATATGTTAGATTTTTTTTTTCTTTCACAGCACAAAAATGTTCACTAACTGACACACACAATCAATCATAAAACCAATGCATCAAATTCTCAATTCATTGATTCCCCAAAAAATAATCTTTGCAGTTCCACTCTCAAATTCAACAAAAGATCACAACTTTAAGCCCCAAACTCAAAATTAAAATCAACAGATCATCAACAATTTGACCTAAAACTTCAATAACAAGCACAAACCGAACCTGATGGATTGGGGGGTACAGGGAGTTGGTGCAGACGGGGCATTCGAGCAACTCGTGCACGCTCGTCGCCGGCGAGATTGCGGCGGCTCCGGAAACATTGACGACGCTTCCGACACCGTTGTTGTTTACGGCGCCATTGTGAGGCTTCGACGACGAGAACTGGTGGTGGAGATGGAGAGGATTTTGGTGGTGGATCTCGTCCTCATCGAGACCCTCCACGGAAGAGACACACTCGATGCTTTCCAAATCCATCATCGAACCACCAGAATCCACCGGAAAATGAAAATACCCAATTGGCTAAAAATCGAATTGACCTCGATTTTCCTCTTCTTCTCACTCAAATTTCCGTCTCGTCCATCGATTTTTCGGTAAATTTCGTAATTTTCTTGCCCCGAACGATGGAGCCCAGAAAATTTGGTGAGAAGAAGAGAGAGAAAACGGAAGGGAAAATCGGATTTTCCGAGGAACCAAACAGGAACAGCCCAGCGAGGAACAGAACAAGACGAAAAGGAGGTTCCTTTCTTCGTTGGCTCTGCTTTGGGTGGAGAGAGAATCGTGACCGTTAAGATTACGAACTATGATTAGATTTGGGTGGAGATCTGACGGTTGATGTGATTTTATACTTTTCGTGTTAGCTTTTATAAAATTTTTGGTTAAGAGAACACTTTTTAACTGTTAAAAAAGAGAGGGAAAATTAAACAAAAAATTCTATTCTATTTAAATTTTTGAATAAAATTATTTAATTTTTAGTAAATATAATGGTCTTTTTTTTTTCTTCTCAACAATTTATTTGAGAACTGAAACATTTTTCCTGTATTCACATAATCCTTCTCTTGACCTATTGAACCGATTAAATAACTAATATAAACAATAAACTTTTTTGAATTCCAATTCCATTCAAATTAATTGACCATCAAAACATTTGTTTAAGGAAAAAAGAAGCTAAAAAGAGTAGAAGCCAAAGCCAAGTAATGAAGGTGATAGCAGATTGTGCAGCTGTAAACACAAAAGAAGTCTATGAAGAGAAAGACATGAATGCTACCACATTTTTTTCCTCTTTTTTTGTTGGTTACAATGATAGATACAATCTTTGAGAATGATAGAAGTGTGAAATGTCAAATGAAAAGTTAGAGCTTACAACTTGTGCGTGTCCTATCATGCAAACAGACGGATGTGTTGCACGATTCAACACGAACACACACAACACGTTTACAAGCACAAAACACGAACACACTCAACCCATGCATTTTTTATGGAAAACCCACAACCGGGAAACAAGAAAAAAATGGCACATTATGGACTAACCAACCACATTTTCGTGTGTGATTCATTCAACATACATTCCCTAAAAAGTCGTCGCCTATTTTACTTGCTGCACAATTGAATCTTTAAGGCAAATGTACTATATAAAATAACTTAGCTACTGTAAACTTATTATGTACAAGGATTTGGCTAAATATAAACTTTACTGAATCTTACAAGCTAGCAACAATTTTGGGAAGCTCTGTTTCGACCTCAGCTTCGATCTCAGTACTATCTGCAGCTCTCTGTTAAACAATACCGAGAGCATTAGGTTTATAATAAGTGCATGGCAGTGTAAAAGAAGAATTGGTTAATAATACGAACCTCTAAATCTTTAGGTTTGTTTTGTGAAAGATAACGTTCCAGTGCGCCTTTCCCGTATAAGATTTTGGCACCATATCCGCTTCCCTGAGATCCAACAGCCTCTTCGTCGACTACAACAGCATCTATTATGCTATCGCCGGTTCTATCATCCGGAATCTGCAAAAAGAACGAAAGGCCAAATCCCAAGCTTGAGATGCTTGGTGTGAAACAATTTGAATATGATCACATGAAATACATGGCTCATTTTACAAGCAAAATGGTCGCGGGCCTGAATTATGACAAGCCCACTCGGGCCTTAACAGGCCAGGCCAAAAAATGCATGCTTGTTTATCCGACCACTTTTGGCCAAACTGGGCATGGGGCAAATCATGTTAGAATTTTTTCCTTTTCCTAGTTAGCTAATAAATACTACTGATTTAGTTTTCCAACAAGTAAAGGAGTGAGTTTTAAGGAAAATATACAAATGTGTAAATAAGCCTAGTTACCAAAGCAGGTTGGGCTAAGCGGTTAAGCGCTTCGGATTCCCTCAGAGGTCTTAGGTTCGAGTCTCCCTGCATGCGGTATGGGGTGGGTTATTTGGGTTTATAAGGGAGAGCTACCCACTTTGTGTAGCTCAACTTAAAAAAAAAAAAAAAAAAAAAAAAAAAAAAATCCTAGTTAAGTCATTTCACACGACACTTGTTCAGAAATGGAGGTAGTATCTGTCAATTAGTGGTATGAGTTTCTGTTAAGTTATACCTCGTACATGGAGTCCATCAATATAGTCTCTAATATGGATCGTAAGCCTCGAGCCCCAGTGTTTTTATTTACTGCATTTTTAGCTATTAATCTCAGGGCGCTTTCCGTGAAGTGCAGCTTGACCTGAGATTAAAAGAAAAAACGTAATAAATCACCTAGACCAAATAGAAGCACGAGAAACTCTCCGTGTTTTGCGAGAACTAGCAAAAGAGGTTATAATTAGAACCACCAATACAAGAACGTTTTGGCAAAACGACATTACGATTGAATGGCTAGAGTTTTTATGGAGATCATGAATCGATAAAGAAGCCACGACAAAACTTACCCCATTCAGTTGAAACATCTTTTTGTACTGCTTTGCTAGCGCATTTTTTGGCTCTGTTAGGACCTACACATACATATATTTATCAGACCAATCAAATAGCATTCCACATGTTCAAACCTTTTATTCACGAGAGAGGTTACAAATAATTAATACAGTTTCTCTATTCTCTTGATTCGGTTATGACACGCTGTAATACTAATTTGATGTAAAACCGGCTCACCATGCCATAAACAACACATGCATTAAGAAAAAACGATATTTTCCATTTAGATGGACAGTTTGAGCTGTTGAAAACCGGCCAAAAGGAAAAGGAAAAGCTATCACAATGGTCCATGTACTATCATGAGCTGTTGAAAACCGACCAAAATGTGAAATTAAAAAGATTGAAACTCATATCTAACGGGTGTTAATGTTAGGGGAAATTTGGGTTGGCTTTCAATAGTTGGAGGATCATTTTGGTACAGAACTAGTTTAGGTGCCACATTGGTAAGGTTGTGATAGTTCAGGGACCATTGCGATATTCTTTCCAAAATTAAATGATAAGAATATGCTACCTGAACAAGTTGATTTTCAGTTAGGGCCAACAAACTGACCAGGACAGGAAATCGCCCAACGAATTCCGGTATAAGCCCATATGCAACAAGATCACTGCTTTCGACCTGCCAACCACGACGATGTTCCAATATATAACACACGTAATTTGAGTGGGGGAAGCTAGTATTCTCATATATAAAGTGTGGAACTACCGATCTCAATATTGGCAAATACTTACAGTCTCTAGTAAGGACGATGTCACAGCAGCTTCTGTGACACCACCAGCTCTCATGTTTGCACGTACTGGGGCACCGAACCCAATAGAAGAATCTTGACGCCTGGAATAGACACCATACTCTTTTTAGAAACCAAATAAGTGTCAACATAAGACATCATTGAGAAAATATTGTACAGTCCAACCTTTCTGAGATCGTTTTCTCCAAGTCAATAAAGGCACCTCCACAGATAAACAGAATATCCTTAGTGTCAATCTGTCATGAAAAGATACCATGAATCGTCAATGAAGTATTCAACCAAATCACAGAGCCTAACTCGAAGACAAAGCTGACAATTCCAATTTCAGGTTGAAAAGGCCTAATTCTCAAACGAGCCACACTTTTTCCATGATAAACCCAACCCATAAAGTATTCGGGGTGTATTTTATGCGACCCAAAACCGTAAAATTTGGGTAGGATTTCGGGTGCTTGGAAGTTCCGGTCTAAATTGCCAGCTCTACTAGAAGACTTAGCATTGGTCGAGGACAAATCATGTTATAAGAAATACCACTTGTTTTCAATTTCCGGAACTTAGTTATGCGTGAATTACCAATAATACCCATAAGATAAGTTAGTTAGAGCCAACTTGAGTCTGTCACATTAAATGCACATGCAAGTATGTAAGAAAATGTACAAATTTAACTGCCTATCCTTAAAACACGGGAAATTGGATGCTTATTTAGGGATGGTGCGAGTACAGAAATAAATCTCTCCCAAGAACAAATAAAAATTGTATTTATGTGATTGTACATGATTTAAAAAAAAAAAAAAAAATTGTACAATCTAGTATGCAACATATAAACAGTAAGATATATATATATATATATATATGACAAACTACTGAGTAGTAACCTATCAGAATATACCTGAATGTTGTCACCTCTTGGGTGCTTTCGTGCTCCCTTCTCGGGAACATTAACAACCTAAATCAGAAAGAGCTTCATGAATCAAAATATGATACAGTAAACCTAATACAAAATGGATTTTTCAATTTGTCTGGCTCAGGTTATAGCCAAAAGCTAGAATAACCGAATAACTATTTTGCAATCTAAGACTTAGAGTAACCTTAGGATTAAAAAAATTGGAATGAGAATGGGAATGGGAATCAAGAACCAATGTCATTTTCATGACCAAAATAACATAATCCAAACACGAACATGAAAAACTCATTCTCATTCTCATTCTTGTTCCCATTGTTGAACAATTTTTTTTAACAACTTAGTTCAGTTTGATTGAAATGTGCACTTACAGTTCCTTCAAGCATTTTCAGCAATGCTTGCTGAACACCCTCCCCAGACACATCTCTACTGATATTGAGACTCTCGGCCTGTACATACACAAAGTAAGAAAATGGAAAAGAAGCGCAGGTAAACCTTTAAGAAGTATTGACTGGAAATAAAATTAAGGCAACCTTTTTTGTGATTTTGTCAACTTCATCAATATAAACAATGCCTTGCTGGGCAGCTGCCACATTATAGTCAGCAACCTGAGATAGATGTATTAAAAAAAATCAGTATAATATCATATAACAGACAATTTTCATGATAGAATAGAGCCTATATACGTATGATAACAGAGCTGTTGAATGGTTTGGTAGTGCTCATTTCATCTTTTTTCCCTCATGATGCAACTGATAGAAGAAGATATTTCCCAGAGATGCATAAAGCAGCAGAATTTACCGTAAGAAGCTTGTATAATATGGACTCCACATCTTCCCCAACATACCCTGCCTGCACATAGGAATATATGTTCAAAAAGATTATGAAAAAGCGTCACAATCAAAATTCAGCCAAGAAAGAATGGAATTGTGTGTGTGTGTGTGTGTGTGTGTGTGTGAGAGAGAGAGAGAGAGAGATCAAAAGTGGTAAAGGAGAAGCATATAATTAGTAGACAGGCAGAGAACTTTTAATCTTTCTCTTCACTTTTATTTTGAAGTTATTTACCAAACCAAAATCACAAGACTTCAACAGTGGTGGGAGAAGAAGGGAAATTCTGAATTCTTACTGTCTTAAAGCTGAAGCAAACCCAATCTTCTTTATTTACAAACAATATATTCTATTTCGCGTCAATGCTTATCAAACTGAATTGTCATTTAGAGAAATTTTTCATCAAACCAGTTAAAAGGTCAGAACTTGGGATGAAACACCCACATGCAACTTTATGCACATGTAATGCTCAAGAAAAATGATAAATGAGCATCCGGATGTACATAACATGATGTAATATAATTGAGAATTTGAGAAACAGGCTATTCTTTGAAAAACACAGGGCCAAAACTCTAACTTAATCAATAATATATCACAATTTTTAAATAAAAACACTTCAAAACAACAAAAATCAATGAGGCCAGAGGATGGGAGATGAAAACACAGAAACTGAAAAAACCACATTACTTGCCTGAGTAAGTGTAGTAGCGTCAGCAATAACAAATGGAACATTCACAAACCGTGCCAAAGTTTTGGCAAGTAATGTCTTCCCTGCCAGAAGAGAACGAATGAGACCAGTAACTAATAAATGTACACAAAATTTATCATCCTGCTCATTTCTTAGGAAAGAAAACTAATAACAGTACAAAATTACAGAACACTTCACATCATTTGAAGAATAATATTACCTGAGCCAGTTGGTCCCATGAGAAGAATGTTACTTTTCTCAAGTTCAACTGTCTCGCCATCCATTGCGTCTGCTTTATTGTTATCTACACCACCTGAAGACCTAGCATCCCACAATACAATAGAGCTATCAATAATAGACCTCTCATCATAAAACCTTGTAACAAAATAAACTGACAAAAGTTCATGTATGCCAACAAAAATATAACAGGAAAAGGTAAAACAATGAAATCAACTACATAGCACGGTCTCTACTCTTGAGAGAGAGAGAGAGAGAGTCATCAGAGTTAACAGAAAACTAAAGAACGATCTTATATCATATTGAGTTAAATGTAAAAGGTGAAGAACGAACCACTTTTGTGAGGACTCATGATAGATCCTCTTATAGTGATTGTAAACTGCTACAGACAGGACCTGTATTCAGGACATACATTAAGGAAACCATAAATAATGGTACTACACATAAAGATTTAAATAATGGGCTTCATAAAATAAGGAATTTTTTTAACAAACCTTCTTCAAAAGGGTCAACATATAACACATTTTCTTTTATTCACACTTTGCCTTAAAGAAAAGACAAAACACTTGCACTAAAAAAGCCCAAATTTCTCACCTTAACAATTTGAAGCAACTAAGAACATTGAATTACAATAACTAATGAGAAGCAGACTAGAGAATACAAAAGAAAACATCATATTCTACCCAAAGCAGAAAATGAATTGAATTATGTTGCATGAACTACATAGCATATACTTGCATTAGAAATCAAAACGCCTTTATGCCAAATTACACATAGAAACACTGGTTGCTGTTATAACTGATGCTCCAACTATACACAGATATCATATTCCGACTATTTTCAAATCACTATTGATCCTTACACTATGATATCATCACCAATGAGCAAAAAATAAAAAGTTAACTTCTGTTTCTTTCCAAAGTTTGCACATGTCTAAACCTCTATTAATTGAGTGCATGTGCAAAATACGAGACTAGATGAAAGTTAAATTTTCCTTTAAATTTTAGCAAAGTATAAAGACATTGGGATAGTTACGATCAATGTTGATTTAAAAAATAGTTGTCCAAGAAGTATGATAGGCGTGTCTAGTTAGAGGATCATTTGAAATTTTAAACCCAGACATAAAACAAACTAAAACTTACAAAGTTCAACATCAACAGTATTTCATGCAAGAACTATTTCACCAGTATACAAACAGCATGGAAATGCTAAAACAACACTGACAAACTAATCATAACATCACCTTCTTTGCCCTGTCCTGTCCAATAACATATTTGTCAAGCCCCTTGCAAATCTCCTTTGGTGTCGGAAAATTACTCCCCAAATTCGACCCTCCCCAAGAACCATCCTTTGAGCTTGCACCAAACCCGCCTCCAGCACTAGGGCTTGGAGCACTGGCATTAATAATCTTCCCATTCGAGCCATTTCCCCGAACAGCAATCCCATCACCCGGAGGCTGCCATACCTCCGGCGGGTCACCGTAATTGCTCGAAGCAACACTCCCAGCAGAGCTGTGAAAGATTCTCCGATTCCCAACAACCTGAGCACCATGCCTACAATCGCTCTGGAGATAGTTCTGGTGAATTCTCTGGTTACTGAACAAATTCGAACCCTTTTCAAAAAAATCCCCACGAAGCGATACAGGCTTGATCGAAGTGAAGTGACGACGTGTGTTCGGATTGTCCCAATTGCTGCGGTGTGCGCAGTGAGAGCTGGTCACGCGACCAACAATGAAGTATCGGAAGTGAGAAACAGTTGCAGAGGCTGCTTGTTTTGATGGTTTGGATCTGAGCGCAGCTGCCATGGCTGAGGAAATGCGTTTTTCCCAGAAACTGAGCTGAACTGTTAGGCGGTCAGCAAATTTTGGGGGGTTTTCACAGAAGATTCAAAACGGAATTTTGCAGTTCACCCTCGAAGGAACCGATTGCGAATTTCAATGGGTACGAATCGTATCTATCAGAAAAAATTCCAATCATGGGAAAAATTTTCCGGGAAAATTAGGGTAAGAAAGAGAAAATTATGGGGGGCATAGAGCAGACAAAGAGGAGAATTGGGAGAGGGGTTTGGGGCAAAAATGGGTGAGTTTTGATGGGTTTGTCTTAGATTTTTGATATTCTTGACATGAATGGTTGGAGAATTTTGAGTAGATGGTAATGAAATTTACAGAATATAGGGGAAAAAACAGAGATAATTGGTTGAGATTGTGAGTAGTTTGTGGAGTGTACAACAGAGAATGATATTAGAGACCAGACTGAGCTATCTAGAGAAAATGAGAATATCTAAACAGTTGTGGAGATCTCAAAACGGTGTCGTTTGAGTGGTCAAAATGACAAATTTTCTATAACAAGCATTAGATAATTTATTTATTTATTTATAAAAATTAATTTGTCTCCCATTTTTCTAACTACTAATTTTCATTTCTAATGCATGATACTATTTTAAAGAATGGGTTCTAGAATATTGTGAGAGAATTTATCGAGTTTTCCGTTTACGTTTTTTATGTTACCGATCTACATTTCTAATGCATGACAATAGTTCGAGAACTAACTATTCACGAGATCAAATTAAATATTTTATATGATTTGCTATGTTATATTTGAGTCGAGGCGGACAAATCCACGTCAAACCTGAACATTATGCACTAAAAACCTGCAACCAGCACATCTTGTAGGACGAGATTGAGTAGACATTTTCAACCCAAATCCAAAATCATAATCAAAAGCTTGAATTTTCAACTCTACACCCTACAAATGTCTTGTATATTGATGTATATTTGTGTACCAATTAGGCCAGAATTTGTTTGTATAAACTTTTATCTGATACACAACTCAATCAATATTCTATACCAGAAATAGAAGAATGTTATACATGGCCTCGCAAGGTACACATAAATGTGAAGGCACCGGAGAAATCAGCCGGAGTATAATTGAATCAGAAGTTGCTGACGATGATCAGTATCAGATTGGCTGTAGTTAGCTTCTATGATATTTGTAAGTTTCATGAGATTGGACCGTCATTTTCTGTTGCTTTGTTGTCTCCATTTGATGACCTGCAAGGATTCAAAAACAGTGTAAGAGCACAATGTAGCCTTTCTGAATAAACGTTTTCATTCTGAACTAAGAATTCTAAAAAGTCAACTCAACGTTCCAAACTCTAAAATCCTAGTGTTCGCATTTCATGGGAACGTTATGTGATCCTGGAAACTTAGGACCTGACCTCATCAGGAAGTTGAGCCCTTGACACGTGCACAATCAGGAACCGCCTTTTAAATGGCACTCCCCAATCCCCACCCTCGAGTCTCAGAATTTTCTTTTATCAGTGGCTCTGACACGGGCCACCCCAAGGGTTTGAGTCAGAGAAATAGTTTCTTTGTGCACATACTCGATCCTCCCAAGACCACAATGATGGGAGCCTCGTGCACTGGGCTGCCATGTTTTTATTTTTCTCTACGAAAACGACAGAGACAGACAACCTTTAATGATGACTATACTACTGGCATTGTTTGGAATTACAAATAAAGTACCACCAACATCTCACAAACAAGCTGATGCTTAATAACTCATTTTGGAGCTCTACCATCAAAATTATTAGAATTCGTGGCCATTTGGTTAGAATAGCACCAATCCCCCAGGCACAGTAAGCCAGATCCGCATTTGTGAGGGTACATGTAGCATAAAATGGACCCGGACACTTTTTGGGTCTAAAACCCAACCCAGGGCCTGTAACCTGCAACTCAAGGGAACTTGAGTCTCTTCCGGGTCGAGTTAGGCATTTTCAACTCGAATACAACCCAAAACTCGAACTGTCACCTCTAATTATAATATTACCATATAATCATTGTATCTGTTTGGCTGGGCATTCTACACAACGTTGCTGGATCTATGTTGCCTGGACTCTAGAGTTCCTTCTATGTCCATAAAATGACAGATCATAGCCTTTTCGTAAAAATATATTATCCTAATAGTTCTGCAAAAAACAACCACCTAAAACGACATCTACCAGACAGGGAATAACTCAACGCTTCCTACTATAAACAGAAGGCAATGAAGTCAGGAAAAGGTGACATACTCGAATTTTGACATCAGGTTTTCTGCTTCATGTATAGCAACCTCCGCAGCATATACTGCCATCTTCCTCACCTGTCAAAAGTGAGCATTGTTTCCGGTGTAAGGAACATTGATACAAACATGCTAATATCCAATATCTTTTGCAATAAGGAGACGAGAAATAAGCCCTGATCATAAAGCAAGCACAAGTAACCAGGAGCTAGCAAGAGAGATTTATATAAAGGTTTGTAATCTTATGTGTAATATTAAAACTACATAATAAATCATATGATTACAAGGTTAATAATCAAACGGCATGTACCTCCAATTTATCTTCATTAGATGGATGGAGTTTTGGGAGCAAACGAAACTCTTCTGTAAGCCGAATACATTCTTGAAGATTTTCAGGGGACACGAAATCCAGGGCCACTTTAATGCAAGACTGTAAGAGAAAATGAGATACTGATAAATAAAAAACAGTACTTTTAAAAGAAAAAAGGTTTATATAAAAAAAACTAGAAGTTGAGCTCATAGAATTGAGCATGTTTAGTTCGAGAATATTGACCTTTCTATTTCTGACTTGATGTGGGCATCCTGCGGGTATGAAAACAGCCTCACCGAGATGTTGCTCGAATGTCCAAGGTTCAACATCTGAAAATAATCAAAGGTTAAATGCTTTGGCATATTCTTTATGACAAAATTGTATGCTTCAAGTTTGTATAATTCTTACTAAATTCTTCCTTCAGTTGCTTTTTATGCCTCTCATTGATATAAATCATTTGGTCGTGAATAGGGTGAATAACCTGAAACAAGTGAAGCACATCAGCTAAGAGAAATAACAGACAATAATACTGTCAATTTTGTTGTGAAACTATACGTACAGAACTCAAAGGCTGATTATCAATGTGGCGAAATTCTGTCCGATGTTTTTCCAAGTATTCAATTAACTTGGGAACATCTTCCTGGCGAAAAATATCCCAAACAGCACCTCCGTATACAGCCTCTGAACTTCCATTAACTTGAAAGGACATTTCCAAAGTCTCGTCTGCCCTACCACAGAGAGTATGCTGTTCTTCAGCTTCATATTGTTTCTTTAAGCTATTTATAGCTTCCTGTTCTTGAGGTAGAATCTTTACACCGGCAGTATGTGTTAATACATTAACCTACGTAAAAACAGCAAAATGGATTAACGAATATGCAGGAGTGAAGGAATGGCTTAAAGAAGGGATGGCTTAAAGAAGGGAGTGGCATGAAAATCATACTAGAAAACGAAGAATTGAATTATAATTAAAGAGCAACAAATCACATGTAATAATAAGGTGGCTGTGCGTGTTTCACAGGGCCAACACGAACACAACATGTTTATAACTATGTTGCGCTCAAACACATTTACACCATGTCATGTTTATGTTGTGTCACGTGTAGTGTCTCAAATCGCAAGCTATACCTATAAGTGACGAGGACATGTTTACTAAAATCACCTCTAAGAAGAAATAGAAACAAAACTTAACATAAAAGTGAAAGGATTCAGAGAATGTCTGCATACCGCATCAGAAAGGTCACAATGTAGTTTTGTGACAGAATCACCTCCTCCAAGCTCCTCATTACATCCATAGGCTATATAGGTTTTTGGCCCCAAGTCCGGCTTCAAATCTTGAGGAACCTTAGTAGCGAGATTGAGAATCCCATATTGGGGATGCGTGTAGTCACTGTAAGGAAGCATGGCAACAAATTCAGCACCGTGCCTTGGCAAACACTCTTCTAGTGAATTTGATGTAGGCCAGTCCTTCAGCTTCAACATCTCTGGCCACCCATTAGCATGCCTACGGCCCTCTAAGTAGCCCTTGAAGAAGTCATCAATATTAATCTCAACCTACAGCAACCATAAAAAAATATGCACTTGGTAAATAACTTAATCCGCAACTAATCATTCTTATATAGAGAAATAGATTGGCAGCTTGCAGTAGGGGCTGAGCATCGGTGTAGAACCGGATTGAGCCATAAAAATCCTTTATTTCAAGGACTGAAGAACGGCATGAAAAATGAGGGGAGCACCAGACCAAATGGAACAGATACTTTTATAAATAGAAAAAATTAGAAAATTTATAATTGGAGGGCTTTACATACCTCACACCAATCCAAGCAATCAATTGTTTTAAACTTGCGTGCACCCTCTTGTAGTATCGCTTTTGCGCCTCTAAAAGCCCTCAACATGACATTTGGTTCCCAACTAAGACCTGAAGATTTTTTAAGCACATTTCTAACTATAACCGGTTCACCTCTCGTCCAATGCATCTGGAAATGCTCAAATTCACTGTCTGTCAAGTTAACAGCATTTGGGCAGTACAAGAAATTGTCTTGACTGTTTTCCCTATTAGCTGCTTGCCTTCCTTCAGAATCCTTTACAGTATTTGCTGTAGAATTGATACAATGGCACAAAGAACATCCTTGAGTGCAATCAAAATTTGGTGACTGATAATTAACAAGAAGATTCTCTGCACTTATAATCAGCTTGTTTATCCAAGTAGCTTCAAAGATGCATCTCAGATCAAGTACTCCAACACCACATCCTCCCTGATCTGTTGGAGGGCAACAAATTTTGCCATTGGCTTCTTTACCGGGCATATAATCTAAACGTTTTTTCATAGGAAGAATCACATTTTCCTGATTGTGTGCTCCATTTGAAGTAGTCCGGTTCCTCAAGTTTCTACCTTGAGCACAAGCTCTCACAGCGACCTGTTGCTGAGAAGACTCTGCTTCATTGCCTGGCTGAGATCTTAGTCTCAGATCACGACAGCATGATAGGCACAGATCATAAGAACAATCAGGATTGGAGCAGCTTCTGTGGAAATTGACAATGGACGTGCGGCATTTGTTGCTGTTCAAAATGGAAATCTGAAGAATTCAAAGTTCGAAGCACTACTTGTGAAGAAAAGAAAACATATATTTTTCCCTAACTATTGGATCTTTAGAAAGGATAAGAAGATATTGTCAGCCATTTGATGAAAGCATGGTAAAGATCTACTTTTGCAAGCAAATAGACTGACAGAAGCACTGACAGTAATAAATAGTTAACAATGAAGGGCAACACAGTTACTCCTAACCTTCAATTTTCCAAACCAAAATTAGGACCGACCACCGGCAAATGTTTAGGTTTCTTAGCAATATGTATAGCCTTAATAAGATGCTTCTTAGCTAATTTCATAGTTAAATGGAGCCAAGCCCAAAATCAGTTTTTCTTTTTAATAATAGTTTTGCAATTAGGCTTAGCTCCTTTTACAAACTATAAAAAACTTTGATTTTGATCCTTAACTACAGGCCAGGAGAAATACAGGGGTGCCCTTCGTGTGTACAGATGGAAGAAAAACAAGGGAAAGGTGTAAAGAATAGAAAGAACAGCCAGATAACTTTCCTCAAAATGTAAGAAACAGTTCAGAAATGTCAAGTTAAAAGAAAAGAAGAAGCCAAACAGACCCACGTCAGGCCAAGCAACAATCTACAGTTTATAGCACCAAGCAAAGATTACTAACTTCTACAAGTATCATATCTTGAACCTCAAAAAGCATTTCCAACAAAGTTTGTGGTGAGCCAGGCCCTTGTCTAGTAGCTCTACTAGTGAGAGACGTGTATAGTTAACATTCAATATCATAGACCAAATGCTATTTTACTAATAATACCTTGCTCTTCAATATAGACAAAATTAGGAATTTCAAAATAACAAATTGCTGATCCAACAGAGAAATTTAGCTTCAACCATATAGAGATACCATACCAGTACACTCGATCATCGTTGTCAAGCACAGACCTTGTGACATTATCCTCTGCCACTTGGGTACCTGTGAAATAAAAGAACTAAGCTCCATGGCTGAGCAATCTAAATCACTCTTACAACAGAAATTTACAATTAAACCAGCCTATGTACCGCTTATCATGGCTTCTACATCTAACTCGTTACCCTGCTCCTCTTGAATGTGTTTTAACAGAGGCAGAGTCTTGTGTAGCAAATAGAGATACTTGTTTAATGAGGATTTCTCATTTGCTTCTTCATGTACCTGTTGAAACATTTAGACTTCTTTCATATAACGAGAAAATGTGCTTCAACAATCACAATAATTTAGGAATAAGAAAAACAAGAACAGCAAGTACACACACCTTGACAACTGAATCCTTCTTCAGGCACATGTGACAATTGCAATTACCACAACAAAATGGGCATATATTCCCTATTTTGTTCTCTGGGTACCTATTTATTTACCATAAACTACTATTAGCACCCTTACATGAACAATTCCATATGGGAAAACTAAACTAAAAAAAATAGGACAACAAGAGCAACTGACTTCCACTAAAAACAAAAATGATCACGTGGAATCAACAAAACATCCAAGTCAATAGAACTAAAGTTTTAGACCTGAAACTGTTTATGGATGGGCACACTGAGAGCTAATGTTGGAGATTACCCTAAAACTGTATATGAAAAGAAAAGCGCTCTATATGTTCACAGGATTCCATACCACTTTGCAATGCAATTATTGCAATAGCGTCTGATTTTGCAATTGGAGCAATCAAGACAATCACTTCCACAAGTCTTCCAACATTGGTGACATCTTGCACTCCTTCTCTTTTTCTTATAAGTAATTTCCTGCAAAAATTATAAAGTTAGATGCAATGTATTAGAAACTCAGAATGAAAGTTGAATTTCGTCGAAAATCCATTGAATTTTGTTTAGCCTCTAATTGACAAGATTCTTCATATAGCTCATGGTCACTGTGAGGAAAAGTTGAAGTTGAAAACTCACCGATGAATCTGAAGGTTGCGATTGCAGGCCAAAGTTAGTTGGCCCCTTCTGGATATTGCAAGGTTCAACACCTGCATTTTTCCTTGGCCGACCTCTCTTTCTTTTTATAGGCACTATCCCATCTCCACCAGCCTGTGCATATCCTCTGCTTCCATTCTCAGTTTCCTGACAAATGAACTGAGTACCTTCACCTCCAAAACTCAGCTCCCCAGTTCCAACACTTTCTTCACCAAAACTTTGAACACCATACCCACCAACAAGACCCTTTACTTCACCTCCAATAACCACATTGCCATTTCTGCACACACCTTCACCACTTGACATCTTCACAACTTCATCTCCACAGTCCCCACCTAACCCGTTTCCATTTGCTTCACCCCGGCCACCTCCATTGGCATTTCCACACAACATCTCAGAAGCTTCTCCATACCCATTTCCATTTCCTTCAACTCCACAACCCACATTGGCACTTCCACAAGCACCTTCACTACTCAATGCCTCAGAAGCTTCACCCACATTGGAATCTCCACAAACACCTCTACTCAACACCCCATAAGCTTCACCACCCACATTGCCATTACCACAAACACCTTCTCCATTTCCTCTTCCTCTTCCTCTTCCTCTTCCTTTTCCTCTTCCTCTTCCTCCAGCAAACACATACCCATTTCCTTCAACACCCACAGTGGCATTTCCACAAAA